>JACBKR010003841.1:0-27185 GCA_014218235.1 Colocasia esculenta
CATTTTGAAATATTGTCGTTGAAGTAGCCGTTGTCTCTTGTTTGGTAGACGTTAGACTATTTGAAACTTGGAAGCTTCTGGCCAGCAATCTTTTATCCATTTGAGCACGCAAAGAGATAAGGTCTTTTGGCGTCTATATGGTCCAACGTTGTATGATAGAATGTCTTCAGGGCCCTGCATACATTAAATGCTAGAACAGTAGACAGCTAGACTGTCTCTTGATGTTAGAAAATGTTGACGTGAATATTCACTAAAATAGCAATGTCAAATAGCTTGTTTTAAAAGATGTTGACAGAGTATGCACGATAATGAAAAGATATCATCTGCATGCATGCAGAGATGCGTTCTGTCTTCATTAAATGCGCAGCAGTCAGATAGATATGAGAAGACTTTGACTATTCAACACTTTCAAAAAAATGTAGCAACAAGTCGATATAAACCATAATCGTTGCCTATATGACTTATGAAATCGTTATGATCAAGTGTTTACTGAAGAAGTCGTTTAAGAAAGCAAGTCGTTGTATTCATTAAAGAAATCGTTATGAATACTGAACAAATCGTTATAGAAAGCAAGTCGTTGTATTCATTAAAGAAATTGTTATGATAACTTAAGGAATCGTTACGACGGTCAAGTCGTTACGAGTTCTAAAGAAATCGTTGCGATAACTTAAGGAATCGTTACGACGGGCAAGTCGTTACGAGTTATAAAGAAATTGTTACGATAACTTAAGGAATCGTTACGACGGGCAAGTCGTCACGAGTTCTAAAGAAATCGTTACGATAACGACTTGTTTGTAACCACATGATATTTCAGTCTTATAAAGAAATCGATTCTCACATAAGGGACTTTCAACAGGAGTCGATGTGGACTTAGAGGAATATGATCTTGAGATGATTAAAGCTTCAGAAATGTGATACTTACCAATATTGGCTTGTTTGACCTTGGTATATTCCTGTACTTAAGACTTATGAAATATGTGTTAGAACTTTTGGATAGGGTTTTGTTTGGTTTTGTTAATCACCAAAATAAATATGTAATTAATTAAAATTACATGGGGACAGACTGAACATCAATTATGTTCCGACTTATGGTTGTCTTTGCATGCTATGAGAATTATGTTCAGTCAGGTATAGTCAGTAGGTTATGTCATGAGGATTGATCGAATTTTAGTAAATTGTATTATTTATTAAAATTTTTGTAATCAAGTAATGAGCATGATATGATCAAGAAAATTTCTGAATAATTAGATCCAATACATATTAGGGTTTCATAAATTGTCCATTTCGTATTATGAATAATTTCATGTTTTGAAACTGCTAGGCATGACTGTTTTACTGTGTACCATGTGTAAATGAAATTGTTGGTAAAAATACCTAGAATCTGTTTAAATTATTATAATTAGTTTACAAATCCGAAAAATATGAAAAATTGAGCATGTGACATGTTACTGGTTAGAAACTGTGATAAAAATTTTGCACAGTTTTGGTAACTTTGGATACTGATTGTTTGAATAAGGGTATTAAACAATGATTAAGTGTGTGTGTTGAAATGAACTATGTAAAGATTTAGTGTTTTACATCATAATTGAACTCTGTTATAGTTAATTTTACTACTATGAAATAGTAACCTTGTGTTAGATAAACTGAAGCATGTGTAAATTCTTGAAGTATATGTAAATGTGTCAATTAGTGCATGTGTATAATGTGAGCATGTGATTAAAGTGAAATGTGATAATGTAAAAAAACTATGCCGATATTGACAGTGCTACCATAGAGGGCTGTGGAGCCGTACTATAGTAAAGTCCCTATGGGAAGGCTCATGTGTTGAGATATTCTATGGGCATTAGGATGAAATCTTGAAGGTGGACAAGTACCACTGGTTAGGGTGGAGAGGGCTTCTCTCGGTTCTACGCAGTTAACCAAGATCCATCATTATGTTGCCAAGGTGATGGGTATGTGTATGTGTTATGTGTGTCCTTCTACATGGTGGTTTGGACTATGTGTCATGGAAATTAAATGTAAAAGTGTAAACATGTGAATGTGAATATGTGAGTTGTGCAAATGTGGAAAATGAGCATGTGAAAGTGTTAAATAAACGTTAGCATGTGAATAGATGTTGACTTTTGTACATGTGAATTATTTATATTAAAATATCAAGTTAAATGTATAAATAGGTTGATAATTAGATGTGAAAATGTGTAGATATCATGCTAGGTATTTATCTACTATGTATAATAGTTCCATGCTCTAATTACGTATAATTGTGAAATGATTCGGATAACATTTGAACTTTGAATCATGTTGATTATATGTGTAGACAACATGTTATAGGGTTCCATGTTTAATTGTTTAAGAAATACGAAGTATGTACCATGTTTATTCCTAAATGATTAAAAAGGCTAGCATGTGCATGTGATAGGTGTAAGGTTGTGTCCTTAGATTGCTTGTTGGGTCTCTTTAGACTCATACTTGCTTTGGCATACTGGTGAGTCAGGTGTCCCCACGTTTGAGGAGGACATTATGAGGAGCGACTCCGAGCGTGAGGAGTAGCTTCACTTATGGACGTCGCTTCGTTGTACTTTTCCTTTCATAGTATGTAAATAAAGTGATGGACAATGTATTTTAATTGATGTTGTAATAATGTGGACATTTGTATTTCTTATTGCTATATAGACTATGGATTATGTGATGATGATGGAATGCGAATAATCCTTTGTTTAATTCTGCTGTACTCTTTTATTATTCATGTGCATATCAACCTATCGTTTAGTGTTGGGTCAATGTCCCACTGTAACGACACTCATTATATCGACATGGATTGGTATATCGTACTGGTATAAGGACGGTCGTTACACTTGTGGTCAGTGAACACCTCGAACTTGACACCATAAAAATAGTGTCTCCAGATCTTTAGTGTATGAACCACTGCCGCAAGCTCCAAATCATGGGTCAGATAGTTACGCTCAAGCTCCTTTAACTGAAGACAAGCATATGCAACTACCATACCATGCTACATCAACACACAGCCAAGACCTATCTGAGAAGCATCAGAATAGATGGCAAAACCCTCTACGCCAGTAGGCAAAATCAACATGAGTGCAGATGTAAGCCTCTCCTTCAACAACTGGAAACTACTCTCGCAATCATCAGACCACACAACTTCACACCCTCTGTAATCAGGGGATGTGCGCCCCCAAATTCACGCAAATATGTGCTCAATATAAAGACATGGAAAAGAGGATGTGATCGCCACCTAGATAGTTGCCTAAGAATAGAAATAACATGGGCTAACTAATCTAGGAAAAGGAGAGAGAATACCATACTGACCTGAGGTCGCGACGGGGAACCCCGTCGCGATGAAGCTCGTTTCGCAACGCCCTATAGGGGCGCGTTTTGGTGTCGCGTAGCCTTCTTCGGTCGCGTTCTCTGCAGCACGAGAGAAGTATGGAAGGACCTTCTTCCTGCCCTCCGGCCGGCCAGAGGACAAGAGCTCCTAGTGAGAACTAGCTTGAGTACTGCCAAAACAACGAAAATAAGGAAAGGAACACTGTTAGAACATATTAAGTATAGTATCCTCAAAAACGAAAAGATGAGATGAAGCATGGTGGGAACGGACCTGGGGTGGTTTTAAACCCCTTGGGTGTATGGAAAACGTAGGAAGGGAAAATGAAAAGGATTTCTATCTAATAAAGTGATAAAAATGCATGAAGAAGGCAGAAGAAGTAGAAGAGGAAGAAAGAGTCTCGTATAGGGCGACTCCCTGGTGCCAAATGATGTCTTTTCTCGGTCCAGAAGCACTAAGGGTCGCCTCTTCAAGCTCCAAGCCTCGTAGATGGTGAAATGAGCGTGACTTAGTGAAGGATGAGGTAAAGAATGAGGGGATGGGAGGGCTGCGAGACTAAGTAATGATCGGAGGAAATTTTGGCAGCCCTCGGGATGAAAACGGGGCTCTCTTGGCTCTGAAGAAAGGGCCTTGCTTTTATAGACTTAGAGAGAGAAATATCCCATTTTAAGTGATAAAAATACCTAATAAAAAGATAATCCTCATTAATCTCGTGGGTGAGAGTCCTAAGGAGGTTTCAAAGAGTTCCCATCCCCTAGATGCGTTCAGGTGGGTTGGGAGGTTGCAGAGGATTAAGATAAAGGCCTGAGAGGATAATATGGAGGTGGTTGCGGAGGTGTTGCCACGGCTGAAGTCGCGACGCATCGTAGGGACGCGAACACATTAACGCGACAGCCTTAGTTGTCGCGACTATGAAGCCACGTGCATGGATATGCATGGGATGTCGCGACGGTCAAGGGAGGCGCGAAAAGGATGAACGCAGCGCTACAATACGTCGCGTCAATGGGAATCAATTATCTTCAAATTATTATCCAATCATGTTGGAGAATAATAGGCATTTAAGGCACATGGACTCTTTAGAACATAATGGACAGGATATTCATGGGAATTGGGCTGTTAATGGGCTCAAAGCAAGGTTGTTGATGGGCTCAAGGTGAGTGACCAACTAGGGGTTTACTAAGTTAACAAGAAATGTAGCTTGACTTATAAGCCAGAATCGGGTGTCTACAGATTGCCCCTCCTTGACTCCTGCTTTGCAAGGGAGCATAGCAGAAGTGTAGCGGAGATGTCATGAAGTGACAGCGAAGCAAAAATGATGCCAGAGCAGACTGAAAAATAGGAGTCAAGGTAAAGAGGACACCCGACCTAACCAACAAGCAATTGGAATCTTCGTGAAAGCCTGAGTTTATGCTCAAGTAGAATGCAAAGAAAAGCACGAGTCTGGACGAGAAGGAGAAAGAAAGGACGATCAACCTCTCCATTGAGAGGTACCCTATCCGATTGGCCTGCAGGTTTCGTACGGAGAGACTTGTGCGTGCCAGGTAGGTAACTCATGACTCTGTCCTGGGAGCGGTTCGCGACCAAAGCGGATCAAAGGAGTAAGATGAAAATTGGATAGAGAATCCAGACAGGGAAGTTCTTAACAAACTGACAAGAGTAACTTGCTCGGAGGCAAACCTTCCGATTCAGAATGGAATAGGATTTCTTGTTTGAAACATGAAGAATGATTGGGCACTCAACAAGGGCTCACCATTAGCCAGGGATGAGTTATGAAAGCTCAAAGACCTACATGATGCATGCTGGGCTACAAGAAAGGAAATCATCAAAACAATGCAAAGAAAAGGAGAAAATAGACAATAGATCAAGGATAATAATGTTAAGCCGCAATAAGAGCGGGTCAAGAAATACCTACAACCGCAGTGTAGGCTGAATCCATCGTCCCTGAACTTACCCAACCTAACGGCCTATCCAACGATTAACAATGTGCACCTAGATTATCATTGTTTTTGGTAAAGGGAACTCAAATCCCAGAGCACATGAGAACCAGCGGCCTTGAAGCGATATAATAAATAAAATATCATATAGTAATGCGAGGAGTAGGGATAGAAATACATTACCTGACTTACCTGTGACGTTCCTTCTTTTGTGTTTTTGATATTTTTTTTTTGAATGAAGCAAAGCAATAATGACACAATATCAACACATATATACAAACAACCGAATAAGGACACAAACTAAGCGCATACACAAAAATGATATTCAAACGAAAGAGGTGACACAACTGGGGGTTGCGACATAGTCGCGACATCCCGCCATGTCGCAACCTGGACGCGGATATCGCAGCGTCGCGACATAAATAGAGTCCAAAAAAATGCAGAAAGTTTGTGTTATCTCTATCCTAAGACTTCTAGATTCCTAATAGGACCCCTAAACCTCTTCTAATCTATCCTAATACTTAGTTACGGGATTGGGATGGGTTACTTATTCTTAGAACTCTATAAATAGGGCTCCTTAGGGTGCTAATCCCACAGCTCTCTCTCTCTCTCAAATTCTCTTTGATTTTCTCTCTTGCAGCCATGAAGAGAGCTTATTCTGCCTTTTAGGAGGACATTACACCTTATGCCGGTCCCAAGGCGGCCTGGGAATCGCATGCGGAGCTCCAGCGTCTCTCCTCCGTGCCTGGGCATGTATGCGCACGCCCAAATATCCAGGTAAGCAAATTTCCTCTCTCCAACTCTTCTTCTACCCACTTCTATTTCTGATTATGTTCTTAATCTCCCCCTATTCTTCCTCTTACCCCAGATTCTCCCGGGCCATAGGCGATTTTCTAAAGTACCGTGGTTGAACCCCATGGTTGACTTGCTTCCGCTTCCTTCCATTCGCCACTTGCGGGAGTGGGGACTGTCCAGCGTGCTTGTGCTGGCCAAGCAATACCATAAGATCGTGCATGTATGGGATAGTATTACTGCACTAGTGGAGCTGTGGCATCCCCAAACTCACATTTATCTTCCCCGGGTTCGAGCCGACCATCCTACTAGAAGAATTGGAGATCATGCTGGGTCTCCCGAGGTACCAGAAGGGGGAGGAGCTTGCACTCTCTCATACCGTGGCACCAATCAATGCGTGGAGCATCCTCGGGAGATCACTACTAGGAAGACCGATTTGCATTCCATGACCAGCCGAACGCAGGTGCAGCTCCTTCCCATTGCCCAATGGATCATCTCCCGTGCAAGCGTAAGACCAGGAACCATCTTGCTATCGCCAAAGCAGCCGCCATCTGCATCTGTGGCGTCATTCTCTTCCCAGCTAAAGACGGTGCTATCTCCATTGCAAACCTGAGCATAATTGACTCCGTCTCGGAAGGTATGAGTATTGGTCTGGCTGTCCTTGGTTACCTAGATACTGGTCTTACCTCTGCAGCCACTCGAGGCCCCTTCTATGGCTCCGTCATCGCCCACGAGCTGTGGATGGGTACGCACATACAGTTCCAGGCCATGGATACCCTCTCCACCGAGTGCAAGACCATGATGCACCATCCCCTTGCATTCGTCGGCGCCTCTCAACATGACACCACAAGCGTGGTGCAAGACAACACAAGTGAGGGGTTGAAGGAGTGGCGCGATTATCTCCAGAAGATGACCGTGACGGAGTTTGACATGCGCCCACACTTCCTCCACAACAAGACTGTCTACTTACCACAGCGCCTTGGACTAGCACTCCGACTCCTGGGTGATGATGCATTAGTTCTCTACAATCCGGATCGGTGCTATCTACAGTGTGGAGCGGATCGCACAGTGGTTCCCTTTCTTCCACATTACCCACCTATTCAAGTGAGGAAGAGGGGAGATGAGCAGGATGAACGAGACGTGCGGAGCGCCATCGTCCACTAGGAAGGATGTGCCGTGAGTTTTATTCAGGCCGAGGTGGTAGAAGATGAAGACGTGACTCAGGAATACCTTGAGGCATTGAAAGAACTTCAGCCAGCTGCAGCGGAGACTTGAGTGATGTGATTGATTAACATTAGGTGGTAATTAGGGCAGGAAATTACATTTGTTTGAACGTAGGAATAATTGAATAATGTAGCTGGAAGATTTGAATGAATAAAAATAGAGTTTTGCTTCCTGCGCACTGTGTTCTGTTAGTGATGCGACGACCAACCATGTCGCCATAAGGTCGTGACAGAGCGGGAGGCGCGTAAAGGTAGCAACATTGGTAGGTCGCGACCTACCGGATCGGCACGTTCTTAACGCGATAGCCCGCTGTGTCGCGTTCTCACATGAGGATTCAGAACGCCAAACGACCCCTCTTCCCCCTTTTGCACTTTCAAACAACTCCGAAGACTCTTGCGATCTCCCACACACTTCTTGCCCTCTGCACACACTCTCTCCCTCAAACCCCCTTCAAAACCTCTTACTCACTCAAACGCTTGCTCAACAATGGAAGGAGGCGGTGATAGTGGTGCGGGTTCATCCCAGAGGAAGAGGCAAGCAGAATGGAGGAGCTCTCGGCGGCGTGCGGATGCGCCTCCGGCGGAAGAAACGATGCCCGAGATTGAGATGGAGGAGGAGGAGGAGGTCCGGCCGTGGACGTGGAGACGGCGAGGAAGGCACGGGAGGATGCGATGAAGACAGTAAGTAAAATGATGCTACCTTCAATGATTGTGTGGGAAGGGAGAGGAGGCCCTCCAGAGGGCAGTTGTAGGGCGTGACGCCGAAGGAAAAGGTCACCGGACAAAGGAGGTTTCGGCCGATCCGCGCCTGATAACGCGACGGGCCGATCCGTCGCGACCCCAGCTGTCGCGACGAGTCAGCGGGGCGCGACCTTGTCGCGTCGATATAAGCCGACGCGATATGGTCGCAGTCTAAGGGGCGACACGACCAAGTTGCAGCGCATCGAGGCGTCGCGACATGGTTGCGGCCTACTAGGCCGTCGCGACATCAACCAAGAGTCTAGAAACTTAACTGCATTTTTTTTTTTTTGACTAACTTGCCTGCAGGGAGAAATGAGGGCCCGGGTCTCATGGCTTCTTGTGCTGGTAGTCTATTTGGCCTTCCCCACCTTTCAGAGAGAGAGACTAGGTGGCATGGGCTTCGGGGAAATTCTCAGGATGGATAGGATGAGGCCGGACCCCGCTCTCACCCAGGCCCTGCGCAGAAGGTGGGATTCGGAGGCAACCACCTTGGTATTTCCATGGGGGCACATGATCCCCAGCCTTGAGGATGTGAGCCGGGTCACGGGGTTGAGAGTGTATGGGCGCCCTGTGAGCGGATTTACTTACCCCGAGTATAGCGAGTTAGCCCAAAGACTTCTAGGTTTGACTGTAGTGGCAATGTCTTCCCTTGTCCCTAGAGTTGCACTGCAGGAGAGTTTAGGGTTCTATGATGTTGGCAAGCATGTGGGCGAGACAGTGGACGGGCAGCTGCAGAGGTTGACCCGAGGGTGCCGGGCAGTGCTGGCGGAGGAGCTAGGGGCATAGGCAGATTTGGACCTGCGTCGCTTCCTCATCCTTTTCCTAGGCAGACTCTTGTTTGCCACAAGGGGTGACGCGGTCCATTGCCGGTTCCTGCCGCTCCTGGAGGATTTGGACGAGGTGGGCGGCTACGCTTGGGGGGCGGCATTTTTAGCACATCAGTTTGACAGTTTGGGCGCCTCCGAGCGACAGACATCCACCAGCGGGTTCTTCCACTTCCTTCAGGTACTTTTCTCTCCTTTTACTCCTTTACTCAATGTATTTGATTTGAACTGTGAGCTAACTGCCTTCTTACTTTTGCAGGTCTGGACTTACCTTCACCTCCCGGCCTTGAGGAGGGGGATCCTGGCACGACGGGCCTCATGCCCATAGCTTGCCGCTGGGACCCACGCCGCGACACGCGCACCTTGAGCGACCAGTTGGCATCTCTCCAGGAGGCCATTGACTGCTACCCTCATCTAGATGTAAGTGACCAAACCTCTCTCTCTAAATTCCAATGTTTTGAATTAATTGCTCGACAACTAATCAAGTACTTTGGTGTGCAGGTGGTGTGGAAGCCGTACCTGGAGGAGAGAGATGAGGGACAACCTGGTTGGTGCAGGCCCGCCCCTACTTTGGTAGGTCAGTGTGGGTGCATGCACTCAAACTCGTGCTACCTCTGCATCTGCACTTGTGCCAGCGATCGCTTGGGCTTCGACAGAGTGCAGTGGAGTTCCCAGCCGAGATCGGACCCGAGGCCCAGTCGGAGTTTTCAGGGACTGCACGACACCATAGATTGGCGAGAGCGGCAAAGGAGCAGATTCAAAACTGGGGCGCCGTGGCAACGGGGTCAAGTCCAACGCCACCACGAATGACGCGTACCTTCAGGCATATGCCTTGAAGTACGGTGGAAAGGTTTATAAGAGCACTTGACACCAGGTAAAACATTAAGCCTCAATCTTGCGAATCATTCTTATGAGACTGAGCTAATGGTTTGGAAACGATTTGTAGGTGGACTTGACTGGAGAGACGGCATCGCTTCGGGCCCTGCTGCACTCGACAATGCAAGACCGAGAAGCAGCCAAGCGGGAGGTAGAGCAGCTGGTAAGTACTTACTTAGATTTTAGTACGTTATCCCAAAATAGCTAAACTGATAGACTGACGTGTGTTGCTTGTGCAACGGAGGGAGCTAGAGCGAGTGAGGAGAGCAGCAGCGGCCGACGCTTCCTCTTCTGGAGCACCAGGGAGCTCCCAGTCAGATCTGGAAGATCGACAGGCGGCGGCGGCGGTGAGGAGAGCGAGGAGACACAGGCGGATCTGGCTGAGAGGGTAAGTATGACAGTAACTTAAATGTTTGAAAATTGTTTAATTCGGCACTTGGTTTTACGTTTGTGTTTGACTTGATTAAAGCCTGTTGAAACCATCCTTGTTTTCTAATTTCGATTTACTGGAAGCACCCTTGCATGTCTAGGTTGGTTTAATACTAGTTCGTGATTTTTCATGCATTGTACAATTTGTTCTTAATTGTAGAACAACCCTATGTCAAACATGGAAAGTCTGGTCCGCAATCCAAAGCACTATCCTTTCTCTGTCGGATTCAGGCGCAGACCCTGTGAGCGCGATGGCCCGATAGGCCGCGTTCTGAGGTCTTGTCGCAACAGCAAACCCGTCGTGTTCTGAATGTGACGAGCGCCCCGTCGCTATCTCTGCCTGTTCTGACTGCCTTGTCGCGTTCTTCACATCCCCTTGTCGCGTTCTGATCTGACCCCGTCGCGACCTTTACAAGTGTCCGTCGCGATCTCAGGATTTTTACATGAAACCACTTATTTTGTTGCAAATCTTAACGCTATACCTGAGGTCTATTTAAATATGATAGTTAGTGTGTAATTCACATGTCTTAAGTCTGATCATTGCATGATGGTTATTTTAATTGCTTAAAAGTGGTAAACCTATTTAAAAAGCTTTAATTACACGAATACTATTCTAATTGCTTTCGTAATGACGTGATCATTCATGCTACTTATGATTTAATCTTCCTATGTCTACCATGTTTAAATGATAATTTTATGTTAAAATCTTGCAAACCATGATTAGTTAAAACGCATAGTTTCATTCCATGTCATAATGATAAGTGTTTTCTGCGAGTTTAAAATCGATGGTTTGTGGATTGAGACACGCGTACATCACTACACACTTACACATCTAGGTAGCCCTTTCTTGGAATTTGGAAGCTCTTCTGGTCGTTCGAGTCGGTAGACTAGTGACCTGTTCTCCAAGGCCTCCGTAAATCTCCTCTGACCATGGATTCCCACATGGCCGACGAGTTGGTTGTACCATTGAAGTTCCCTGAAGATAGCGTGCACTTCCTCTCTCTTGTTCTCGTGAGTGGGATTTACAATCTAGACTAAAGCCATTAATGTAAAGATTGAATTAAAGTATAAATCGTACCGTTATGCTGCCAAATTATCTCTCGACCATTGTTATCATGAAATCATGTTCAAATTGCTTATTAATTGTTCTCATCATCATCATGAACATGACATTACACATGCTTACTTATTGAAACTCTCATTGGCCATTGTTAATGACTGTGGGTATCTACATTTAAAAATTGAAATGAGATGCTGACCGGGCACGGCGAGTGTCCAAGGGCTCCAGTCTAGCCCCAATGACGGAGAGTCATAAATAAACTGTTAACCATGGGGTATAATGATTACTGGCGTTGCATCTGCACTGGGAGTCGTGCGTGTCGTGTTAAATGATAGATACAATAACCACATACACGTGTCCTAGTACATTCTTGATGGATCTTTTCTTGGTGTACATTAGTGTCTACGTGCCTGATTAGTGTTAAATGATCGTGCTCGTGCGTGCTTGCTGCTTGCGTGATATGGCCATCCTGCATTTAATGCAATTAGTGATATCTTGCGTTCTTGAATGCTATTGACATCAAGTGAATCTTGCGTGCTCCTACAAAGTGATCTATTGCTAGTTTATCTCGTTATATCATTCTAGATCTCGTTCTATCATGATCTCTCTATCTAACCTGTTTCATGTATCATGTTTTAACGAGTTTTATTCGCACATGCATATCATGACATTCATCGTGCTTACTAGTTCTAAATTCTAATCACTTATATCATTGCCCTCACATTGAGATAGAAATCCTACGGGGCTAGTTGCTCATCCCTACTTTTAACCAATCTAGGTGACTATGAAGTTCAAGAGGAAGAGCAAGTCGAGGATGGGAATGCGTCTGAGTGATGAGCGTTCCAATTATGAGTCTATCTATAGTTAGTTTATTTTGAGTGTTAGAACAATGTAGTAGGAAGTGAGGTATTATGTATTTCCCTTTTATTGAGTCTTAGTCCTGTATTAGTTTACATTTGAATACAATAAGTTGAGATTTGAATGCAATTTATATTGAGTTCAACATTTGGCCCTATGATGATGTTGTGTTGTTAAACACTTAGTGTGTGCTAGCTAGAGGCTTATTTGCCGACTGTTCACGTCTCGGGATATTGACTCGAATTATTTCCGAATAATTTATATCCACTGCGTAATTCTCTGGATGTGACACTTCTCCAAGTCCAAGCAACTGTCGCTTGGTGGTGATTGCTGATGCTGATTCTATCACCGCTGGCGGCTATGCCACACTGCCCTCGACGAACAAACGAATAACTGATGAAACAAGGTCTTCAGGCCCTGCTTCTTCTTCTGCCACTGAGGGGGTGTTGCTGTCTTCTTGAATAGGAAACTTACTACAGAGATTAAGTCTTCCGGATCTGATTCTTCTACCTTCATCTCCGGCTTCTTCTTCTTGCTGGGCCGCTGGGCCTCTAGGATTTGATATGCTGACCTTGGTTCCTCTTGCACTGTGATGTTATATCCGGGCTGTATAGGTCCTCTAACGAAGTGGTCTTATAATGTCCAAGTAAAAGGTCCATGGTCTGACTGCGAAGCAGATGAGAGTGCAGCCCATTCTGTGTATCCTAGGCCATGCTTTGTAAATTTCTTTGTGCTAACGACGACCTTGGTTCTCCCTTGGAGATGGGTTCCTAAACCTTTTCCTGTCTGATAGCCGATCCTGAACATGATATCCCAGCCTTTGGTATTTGCTGACGTATGCTTTCTAACGGCTGCCAGCGATGGAGACACAATCGGACGATTGGAGGAGAAAGTGTAAGCCCATGGGTAATTTACATCGAGCACCGAGATGACAGGCTTATTAGATGGCCAGGCTGACGGCATGATCTTCTCTATAGCCTCCACAGTGTGAGTAGTTGCTGCACTTTTGACTTTGACTATACGCCCTTGAAAGGGGAATTTCAAACACTGATGAGCTGTGGACGGGACTGCCCCTAACGCCTCAATCCAAGGTCGGCCTAAGATTGCATTGAAAGTAGGATCAATATCTAGCACATAGAAGTCGACTCTCATGACCAGCGTACCTAGCTCGGCTTGTAGAGAGATGACTCCGTGGCAAGCTCGCCGGGAATTATCATACGCAGCTATGGTTGTAGGAGTAGGTTGCAATTGGCGTTCGGGAATGTTGTATGCTCTTAAAGTGCTCAGCGGACACACATTAATGGAAGCTCCTGTATCTACCAAAGCGGCATCAATGGCCACTTTATTTATAGTCAGAGTTACACATAATGCATTTTTAGCTTAGGAGGAGCTAGTTCGCCTTCTGTGAAAGTGATTGTAGGCCTTTGTTCACAATGGATAAAGCCGAAGGTAGATTATCCGGGTTCATATCTTCACTCACCATGACCCTTTGCAGAAAGCCCTTAGTGCATCTTGGTGAGTCTGAGACCTCTTGATCAATTCTAGGATTGATATTTTTACTAGAGTCTGATCAAATGCTTCATTATATCATATTGGGTCCCTGGGACCGGATCTATCTCCTCGGTGTCTTGTTACTACTGCTGACAGTGGGAGTGTTGGGTCTGTTGACCTGGCATAGATACGGATGCATTTGGGTACATCCGTTGGAACATACGCCTGCACCGTAAGGCAAGGTTGTGGTGGAGTGGAGGTGGCGTGGTGTCGAGGATGGAAGGGTTGGCTATTATGGGTGCTGGTGCAGGAGAGAAAGGGATGTTAAGGGAGCTGATGTAATGGGTGATATGATGGGTGTGTTGCAGAGTGGGGAGGTAATAGTGGCGATGGTGGGTGCATCGGGAGTAGGCGTAGTGGAGTTAGTGTGATGGAGGCAGGTGTACTGGAAGTAGGGGTGGTATGGGAGATAGCTAGAAGCTGGCCTACTTCATGTTCATCGTCGTAGGCCCACGCATCTGCTGGTGGTGGGTGGTGAATGACTGGGTTAACTTGAGCGGGTGGAGGAGGTGGTGGAGCAGGTTAGGGGTTTGGAGCAGGCTGATGTTGAGGCATTGGATTGCGAATTATGCCAAGGTCATTTGCCGGTTGTTGGGGTTGTTGTTGTTGTTGGAATTGTTGCTGGAAAGGCTGCTGGAATAGTTGCTGCTGTTGCTGGAATTGTTGTTGTTGTTGTAGTTGTGGCTGCTGTCGCCTCTACTGTTTTGCTGTTGTCATTGACCCTGCTCGTCCTTAGTGTCTGGATCAGTCTTTTCATCTCCACCCAATCAATCTGATTTGTTCATGAAGATCATATATGATATCCGGAATTGGAAACAGTCCGACACATTATGGCCCAACTAGAGATGGTACACACAGTACTTTGTCTGGTCTGCTGCCATGTTCCAATTTGGTTTCTCAGCGGGAGCCTAAGGGCATTGAGAGACATAAGGGCTGCGAAGACATCAGCCAAGGTCTCTGGAAGGGGGTATTGAGCTCTCTTTGGCCCATTGGGCTTTCTGGGAGCAAAACCATTTTGGGGTGGAGGGACTTGACTGTACTGGCGTTGATCATGCTGGAATTCTGGCCCTGAGGAGGCAGCTGTCTATTGTTGTTCCATGGTTGCTGGGGCTGTTGAGTGTAGGGAGATCTACCTACTGGGCCTTGGGGTTATTCACTGCACGTACTTGTTCATTAGTTTGGACTCCCTCAGAAACTGGGCCTTGAGGCTTCTTAGGGTAACGAGATTTGGGGGTCTCGAACATGGAGTGGATAGTGACTCCTTAAGTTGTGTCTGGATGAAGCGGGCTCGACTATATAGCTGGTGCATGGTGGTGATATCGTTCATGGCTAGGATGGCCCGTAGGTGGAGTGGCATTGGAAATCAACAGCTTGACCTTTTCCTCTACGGGCATTGGGCAGCGGACCTTAGCAGTAACGGAAAGCCATCTGTCAGCGTAGACTGAAAATTCCTCATCGCCTTCATCTTTTCGGCCACTAGATCAACAAATGAATATTTGGGTCCAACCCGATCTTGGAATTACTGTAAGAACCTTTCTTGTACAATTCGGAAATCTTCGGCTTCCTCAGGTGGCAGAGAGTAAAACCATTCAAGGGCCGGACCGTCCAAAGATTTCCTGAACAAGTACGCCATAAGGTGGCGGTCGTACTTGTGTGGGGCTGACTCATACACAAAATCTTTTAGGTGCACATAAGCGTCACCCACCCCAGAGTACCGTCTGTAGACTGGGAGCTCTAACTGGGGCGGAACCCGGAGATGTTGGAAGGAGGGGAGCGGAATTTCAACGACCTTCCGGGGGTCTAGCTGCCTTCTGAGGTCATGGAGTTCCCTCTTCATGATTGTTCACTCCGCAAGGAAGTCGGAGGGGGATGTGGCATGGTGAGTGGGAATGAGGGAGCGGATTGCTCCATAGAGTAGGACCTCTCACAGGGAAGGTGAGAGGGTTCGGCCTGATAGAAAGAGGACATTGGAGGGGACTTGGGCCGAACCTCCCATGCTGGAAGGTAGCTAGGTTCCGAAAATTGAATAGCCCGAGGACGGAAGGGTGTGGGGTCTGCCACAACGGAAGGTACATGTGGTACTGAAATAACAGGGGCGGAGGAGGCCGTTTGTTGGGCTGAATTGTGAGTAGGTGGAGACAAGGGTCGCTTGCCCTTGGCAGCGGCCAGAAACTCACAGACTTGGTCCGGACTAGGATGAGGAAGAAGCTGACTAAATTGAGAATGGGGGTCATCTACCCCTGGAGGAGAAGGAGGGCGGGATTGACTTCCAATGACAAGGGGGGGCTGAATGTGCCGGAGAGGACGACCGCAGAGGTTTGGGCCACATCCTCAAGAAGTCCAATGGGCAAGACATCATCGGCAAGGACCCGGAATTGGTCCATATTGCATAGAGGATTATGATATAATACAATGGTTGGAGGGGACTGACTCGATCTACCTAGACAATGACGCATGCACCACCCCTAAGCAACTAGGGGATGACACCACACAACAAAAAAAAAAAAAAAACTAGATGCTATCACAACAAGAAGGACTGTGAGATAGGAGCACTCAAATTATCATGATTACGGTCCAAATTTTGAGGTTTGCACTTGACTTCTAAATGAATAAATTAATAGAAAGCCACTCGGTCAAGTGGGACCCTAATAGGTGTGAACTCAAGTCCTCCGGTGCAACTAGGGAGAACACACTCACGTGTGGAGGTGGCTCAAACTAAGGGGCGACAGGTACAACCGGCCCGGTGAACCGCAACGTGCTTACGGTCACGAGGACTTACGGAGGCCCTCGGAAGGCGGTTCCTGGTCAGCCCACAAGTGTTTGCAGGTGAGAGGACCCACTCATCCAAGGAAGGTGACCTAACAACACGGATCAATGGTGTATATGCATGAAATAATGCGATATCTAACTTATGCTAACACAGAAAACAACTAGCAGGACTCTGCCAAAGTCGCGGTGACCAGATACGCCGCGACCCTATCACGACCGAACACCTCGGCGCGATAACAACAGACTGCAAAGACCTACAGTTGTATGCAAGCAAACAACAAACAGACTAACCTAGCACGTAAAACACTCATATAATGGACTAAAAAAGCACGTCACAGATCATGAAACACATAGAAAACCGACACATAAATTAAAACAATAACAATCAGTGCGTACCTATGAACACGACCTCCAACCATGACGCGACACTGTCGCATCCCTACGATCTTCCACGACCAGAACATGAATCAACAGTGAAAGTAAAAGGGAAATCCGGACCCTAACAGGATTCTACCAAACAAAAACACGAACATACATGATCTAACAGCATGGTGAATGCATGGATGTACTCACAGGGAAAGGATCAGTGAATGATAATGGAAAGACACGTACATAAGGAAGCGTCATTTAGATTCACCGCGATGAGGTCGCGTCACTCGCGATATGCCGCGTCTCCCACAGGGAAAAGAAAACGCCAAAAACAAGATAAAATACACTTAACAGGGTTCTAAGAAGGCATTTAAACAATCAAACATGGCAGGCAAACTAGCTAAAACTCGCGAGGGTAGCACTAAAGGTCCCACCGTGATTTCCAAAAAGGTGTAATCACAGGGATTGTGCGCCCCCAATACACGCAAATATGTGCTCAATATAAAGACATGGAAAAGAGGATGTGATCGCCACCTAGATAGTTGCCTATGAATAGAAATAACACAGGCTAACTAATCTAGGAAAAGGAGAGAGAATACCATAGTAACCTTAGGTCGCGACGGGGAACCCCGTCGCGATGAAGCTGGTTTCGCGACGCCCTATATGGGCGCGTTTTGGTGTCGCGTCGCCTTCCTCGGTCGCGTTCTCTGCAGCGCAAGAGAAGTATGGAAGAACCTTCTTCCTGCCCTCCGGCCGGCCAGAGGACAAGAGCTCCTCGTGAGAACTAGCTTGAGTACCTGCCAAAACAACGAAAATAAGGAAAGGAACCCTGTTAGAACATATTAAGTATAGTATCCATCCAAAAATGAAAAGATGAGATGAAGCATGGTGGGAACGGACCTGGGGGTGGTTTTAAACCCTTGGGTGTATGGAAAACGTAGGAAGGGGAAAGGAAAAGGATTGCTATCTAATAAAGTGATAAAAATGCATGAGGAAGGCAGAAGAAGTAGAAGATAGGCCGACTCCCTAGTGCCAAATGATGTCTTCTCTCGGTCCAGAAGCCCAAGGGTCGCCTCTTCAAGCTCCAAGCTCGTAGATGGTGAAATGAGCGTGACTTAGTGAAGGATTGAAGTAAAGAATGAGGGGAATGGGAGGGCTGCGAGACAAAGTATTGATCAGAGGAAATTTTGGCAACCCTTCGGGATGAAAACGGGGCTCTCTTGGCTCTGAAGAAAGGGCCTTGCTTTTATAGACTTAGAGAGAGAAATATCCCATTTTAAGTGATAAATACCCTAATAAAGGGTAATTCTCATTAATCTCGTGGTGAGAGTCCTAAGGAGGTTCAAAGAGTCCCCATCCCCTAGATGCGTTCAGGTGGTTTGGGAGGTTGCAAGGGATTAAGATAAAGGCCATGAGAGGATAATATGGAGGTGGTTGCGGAGGTGGTTGCCGCGGCTGAAGTCACGACGCATCGTAGGGACGCGAACACATTAACGCGATAGCCTTAGTTGTCGCCACTATGAAGCCACGTCATGGATATGCATGGGCTGTCGCGACGGTCAAGGGAGGCGCGAAAAGGATGAACGCGGCGCTACATACGTCTCATCAATGGGAATCAATTATCTTCAAATTATTATCCAATCATGTGGGAGAATAATAGACATTTAAGGCACATGGACTCTTTAGAACATAATGGACGGGATATTCAGGGGAATTGGGCTGTTAATGGGCTCAAAGCAAGGTTGTTGATGGGCTCAAGGTGAGTGACCAACTAGGGGCTTAAAAGTTAACAAGAAATGTAGCTTGACTTATAAGCCAGAATCGGGTGTCTACACCTTCCTGGTTAGCTTAGTCAAAGGTGCGGCGATAGAGGCAAAGCCTTTAATGAATCGCCTATAATAGCCTGCTAAACCAAGAAAATTCTGAATCTCCGATGGGGTCCTTGGAATCTCCCACCCTAACACTGCTTGGACCTTCGCCGGATCAACTGCAACTCTAGCGCCAGAGATAACATTGTTGGGTTGAGTGTGGTTTTAATGTATTTCTCCTCATAGTTTTGATGATGACATTTTGTGATTTTAATGCTTAATGGGTGGAACATGTTACATACATCATTTATGTAATAACAATGTTCAAAAAGCATGTTTCAAATACCTTACACTTCATACCTTGATGATAAATCCTTGTACTAATGTTTATGTGTTAAATTCTCAGGGATGTACAAGTTTTATCTTGGTAGTGTCGACACACCCATTGATGGTGTCGACAGTGGGTCATAGTCCCTGAAGCATTTTCATGAAAACAGGGTCAAGTGTGTCGACACAGTCCATGGTCGTGTCGACACTAGACCCAGCTTCCAGGAGAATCAATTGTCTAATTGGGACAGTGTGTCGACACAGTTAGTGGTCGTGTCGACACTAGACCCAGTATCCAGAAGACCTTTTTTGCACAATTGGGACAGTGTGTCGACACACTCAGTGGTAGTGTCGACACACTCCGGCTGAAATCTCAACTTATGTTTTACCAGAACACGTGGCTGCCTAGGGTTCAATGGAATCCATCTTGAATCAGGTGCCCACGCACTCCAAGGGTACCATTGGACATGTAGGGTTATAAATACCCCTCCAATCGACCCCAAGCAGAGAGAGACCTCCAGAATATTCCAGCAGGAGCCTTTGGTGGCAAGAAGAGGAATCTCCCGCTCCTGCTCCTGTTGTTGCTGTGGTGATCCATCTGCATCCCTTGACAGCACAAGAGATTGAAGGAGAGCTTCAGAGAAGGAGCTGAAGCATCTCTCAAAGGAGCAGATCCAGCAGAAGCCAGCACTTGAGGAGCATCTGAAGGTGACTCAGAAGCAATTGAAGCAGAGCATCGCCCAGTGACTCAAAGCATCAACAAATCTCCTCAATTCAACCTTCTGCAAGGGATCTCCATTGAAGAACATACTCTGTATCTAATTTTCTTAACTCTGAAAGTGTTCTTCTGATTCATCCATGGGAATTGTGCATAAAGTGTTGCACAAGTCTTTGTGAATGAATCTATCTTGAATCAGATCATTTCTAGAGGATCTGATTTATATTGATCTTGATCTAGCTTGTGGTTTGTGCGCTATAGTGCTCAGTTGTGTGAGTTGAACACTCTGTGTGTTTTTGAGCAAGTGTGCTCAGTTTCTGGAGCGGTTGTGCTCTAGAGTTGGTGTGTGAGTTGTTGAACTCAAGTGTGTTGGAATTGTCAAGCTTCAGTGTGAGTTGTACTCTTTTGAGTAGTGGAGAATCACTGTGTGAGGGGTGGATGTAGGAATCACTGGTGTGATCTCCGAACAACCTAAAAATCCTTTGTGCAGTGGTTTGATCTGCTTGTCCTCGCTAGATGCTTGCATAGGATTTCGAACTCACACTAATTGTTGAATTGCTTCACACATCTTCCACACACACTCACTCTTCAGATAAAGAAATTGTTTATGTGAATAGATCTCTGATTAGAAGTAAGTTGAATTACTCAAGCTTCCGCATTAATTTGGTAAGATCTATTCAACCGCCCCTTCTAGATCTTATCCTTTCCATATTCGATCCTACAAACATGCCCAAGGAAATGTACCTCACGCATCCAGAAATCGCACTTGCTGAACTTTGCATACAGCTTGTGCCCTTGGAGAACCTCTAGAACAATCCTAAAATGCTCACGGTGTGTAGCCTCATCCGGAGAATAGACTAACACATCGTCAATGAACACCACAACAAAGCTATCCAGATATGGCCTAAACACCCTGTTCATGAGATCCATGAACGCTGCAAGGGCGTTGGTCAGACCAAATGGAAGCACAAGAAACTCGTAGTGTCCATAACGAGTCCTGAAAGAAATCTTGGACACATCCTCACCATTAATCCTCAACTGGTGATAGCCGGACCGTAGATCAATCTTGGAGAACACTGATGCATTCTGTAGTTGATTGAACAAATCATCAATCCTCGGCAAGGGATACCTGTTCTTCACTGTCATCTCTTTGAGCTTCCTGTAATCAATGCACAACCTGAGGGAACCATCCTTCTTCTTCACGAACAATATAGGTGCGCTCATGGCGACACACTAGGGCGAATAAATCCCTTGTCCAGCAAATCCTGCAACTACTTCCTCAGCTCAGCTAACTCCGCAGGTGCCATCCTATATGGAGCCTTAGAGATAGGAGAGGTGCCTGGAAGCAACTCTATAGTGAATTCTATCTCTCTAGCTAGTGACAATCCAGACAAATCATCAGGAAACATGTCTGGAAACTCTTGCACAGCCTCAATCTCCTCAAGGGTCAGTGACTGATCGGCTTAGGAATTAAGACCACACTGGCAAAAAATGCATCACACCCCTTGTTCACCATCTCATCGCCTTCATCGAGGAGATCACAAACCTTCCCGCTAAGTTCCCTGGCAACGGATGTGAGAACTCATCCTCACCAGGAAACGGAAAGTAATCTTCTTCCTTCTACAATCCACCAAGGCATAGTGCTCCTCAAGCAAATCCAGACCAAGAATGGCATCATAGTCCTTCATGTTGAGCCAATAGAAGCACCCAAATAGGCCTCGATCCTCAATGCACACAGGTAAAGATGGAATATACTTCCTAGTCAACTTCGTACCTGTCGGTATATGCATAGACAAAGGGACCTCTAACTCCTCTGCCTCTACTCCAGACTCTACTACTAACTGCTTGGCAAACCGCTCGAAAATGAACGAGTGTGTGGCACCCGTATCAAACAATACTCGAGCATGCACACCCATGACTAAAACCATACCTTCCGTGACGTTCTCTGCCTACTCCGCATCCTCGCGTGCTAGTGCAAACACTCGAGCTTGGGCTCGAGGCCTTCCTAGTCTCCCTGTCACTGGCACTGCTGTTGGGGCGGTGCTCCACGCTGAACACCCTGCTGCAGTCTAGGGCAATCTCGGATCTAATGCTCGGTGCTGCCGCACTTGAGATAGTTTCATGCTAGCTTCCAACATTCAGTGCCACTGTGTGCTCTTTCACAGTGAGGACATGCCTTCTTGTCGCTGGGCCTGAAGCTGGAGGACTGCAGTGTAGCTACCTGCTGACTCGATGCCGCCACTGGACACTGCGGTGACTGGTACATGGCCTTCTTCCTGTCCTGCCTCTGGAAAGGTGGCGCGGACCTCTTCTGTGCTGCCTTCTTCTCCTCTAGATACTGGTCCATCTTGCTCTCCTGCCTGCATGCTGCGCTGAGAGCCTCGTCCAAGGTACGGTAGTCAAAAGCCACAAGCCTCGACCTAAGTGATGGTTTGAGCCCATCACAAACTTCTTAGCTTTCCTGCGCTCATCAGTAACTATATAGGGAGCATATTTGGACAGTTCGTCAAACCTAGCCTCATACTCCAGAATCGTCATGGAGCCCTGAGTAAGAGAGAGAAACTCCTGCTCCATCTTGTCCTAGATGTGTTTGGGGATGAACTTGGCCCGAAAAAGCCTCGTGAACTCAGCCTAAGTCACCTCCATGGCACCATCCTCGTACCTGGTGCGAAGTACGGAGGCCCACCAAACATCAGCTCTCTCCTGTAGCATGTAGGTGGCCAAGCTAACTTTGTGTTCCTCGGCACACCTGATGGCTCAGAAAATCTTCTCCACTTCCCTCATCCAGCTCTCCGCCAAAAGTGGCTGATTCTCCCCCTTAAAAGAGGGTGGAGCCATCCTCTTGAACCTCTCCATGATGGACGGACCACCATGGCCATGCTCCTGGGGAACTGGAGCTAGATCCTGAGCTTGAGACAATAAGCAATACATATAATCAATATATAACAATCATGCATTTAATCAAATTAGACTACTCCTATTTACCAACTCTAACCTGAGCCTGCAGCTGAGCTGCAGTGTCGCCTGAGTCTGCGCCTGGGTCTGCATTGCATGGACCAGGCCCTGCATGAACATGTCGTAGTCCACAGGTGGTGGTGGAGGAAGTACTGTGGGACCCTGGGGTGCTGGGGCCTGCTGCTCACCCCTCTCCTCACGTCTATGCTCATCCTCCCTAGCCTGAGCACCAAGCCTACCATGGCTCGGCATAGCCTGAAAAACAATTAATCTAGTTAGAATCTAAGTTACTTAGTCCCAACCATTTTCTTAGCTATCTTTCATTCATTATTAAGTATTTTTCACATATATGGACAATTCCTATAAAGACTTTGCATTATTGTGAAGATGATGGCATATTCATGTACAATCTCAACCTTGGGCGCTCTGATACAAATCTCTGTAACGACCCTCCTTATACCGGTACGATTATACCAATCCACATCGATATAAAGGGTGTCATTACAGTGGGACATTTACCCAACACTACACAATAGGTCGAAACATACATGAATAATAAGGAAAGTACAACGGAAATAAAAGAAACAACTCTTATTCCATCATCATTCACATAATTCCACTGTATATGTACCAATAAAAGAAATAACAATGTCCACATTATTACATGTCCATATGAATAACAATGTCCATTCCACATACTAGTAAAGTAAATGTGCAAACTACGCAGCACTCCACAAGCAGCTACTCCTCACGCTCGGAGTCACTCCTGACTATATCCTCCTCAAGAACGAGGACACCTGTCTCACCTGTAAGTAAAAGCAAGTATGAGTCTTCCAAAAAGAAAGACTCAGCAAGCAATCTAAAGATAACATCCTTACACATATCACATACATATACTAATCTAATTAACAATAAAGGAAACACATGGCACATGCTTCATATTTAATTAAGCAAATACATAAGAATAACCTATGACATGCTTCCTATACATAATGAATAACATGATTCATGGTTTCAAATTCTATTCATACCATTTCACAATTATACACAATTTAATCATGGGAATATGCAAATGGTAAATAGCAAACCTAGCGTGATATCTTATCATTTTCACATGCATTTATAATACTTATTCAAATTTCAAGCATGCTGTTTTAATATAAAATTATCATATTCACATGGTATCACATCTCTTCACATGCTAACACCTTCACATTACACTATCACATGCTCATATTTCACATTTGCACATTTTCACATTATACACTTAATTTGTCGTGACACATAGTCTAAACCACCATAAACAAGGACACACATTCACATATCACATACCCGTCACCTAGGCAATACAGTGACGAATCTTGATTAACTATGCAGAACCGGGAGAAGCCCTCTCCACCCTAACTAGTGGTACTTGTCACCTCCATAATTTCATCCTAATGCCCATAGGACATCACATACACATTGAGCCTTCCCATAGGGACTTTACTATGGTACGTCTCCACAGCCTTCTATGGTAGCAGTTTCAATGTCGGCACATATTATGCATTCTCACTTAATCACATGGTTTACATTATTCACATGTACTATTTAACTCATTCTCATGCACTTTCACATATATTCATGGATCAGTTTATAGAACTCAGAAAGACTGATTCACAGTGTCTAATTAATCATATCAGTACTTAATCATGCTGCTAAACACTGGGATTTACATGGTTTACCTCAACACGCTTAATATGGTCTAATTACGTCTGTTAGCATGCAACCAATACTTACTGACATCAATTTGTTATCAAATTTTAACCACAGACTTCATACAGATAACATATAACATGTTTAATTTTTTAGATTTTTCATAGCTGCAAAACTAATTTTAAAAAATTAAATAGATCTCGTGTAGATTTATTAAGAAATCACTTTAACATAGCATATAGTAAAACAATCAGTGTTAATAGCTCTAAAACCTGAAAACAGTAACCCTAATATCATTGAAATTTTCTGAAGACCTGACATGCAACAAATATATTAATTTAGAATTAATCTCAATCAAAACATGCTTATTTATTCAATACATAAATTATATTAAATAAAACCTTGTTAAGTAATTCGACAGAATTCATGATGTGACCTAAAAACCGTACCTGACAAACTATAAATTTTACAGTATGTACAGACAACCATAAGTTTGAATAGCATCACACAAACATAGTACACGAGGTTCTGTGAAAACAGAAGAACTTGGCGGCAAGGTCCTTGCCGTCAAGGTCGATTAACGGCACACGATGTTGCTGCTAACTCAGGATCTTGGTGGCAACAAGCCTGCCATCAAGTTCCTGTCTGCAGAAAGTGCAGACTGAACAAAATTAGCTTGGATAATTGGGGGTTCTAAGACACGAATAAAATCCAGAAAATTTCCTAGAACCTAAAGAACATGTCTAGGGATGAGACCCCTCGATTACTTGCCTGTGAAAAATTCTCTAAAGGGATTAATTAGTCGCAGAAGCTCTCCTCGGTCAAGCTAAGAAGATGCAGAAAACTCCACCCAAATCCGGGCTTTTTGTTGATGTAGATCGATCTCCGGAGTGGGGGAAGATTCACCAATCCAAGGAGCACCTACCAGCCGATGTAGATCGTCGGAAGAAGCCCACACACACCAGATCAAGCCTTGCAAAACTTGGTTTTTCTCACAGCAAAACCCTAGGCTTTCTCATAGGCCAAAAGACCTAATCTGAGCGAAAATTAGGCGTTTTATAGAGCTAAAGGATCAGGGTATGCGTTACCTTAGGTTTCCTACCGTTGGAGGTGGTTTTCCTAATCAAGAACCGCAAGAAATGCAGCCATTTTCAGATCTAGAATCGCAACAAAACCGGGGAAGTAAACGACCACATTGCTGCCGTTAACAGGAAGTCAGCCTCCATCGATCTGGACGTCAACATGAAGTCAACAGCACACTGGTTGCCGTCAACCTGCCCTTAACGTCAAGGGATGTGAATGTTAACTAGGATTTCGGGCAGATAACAGAAATATCTATTATCATACATACACCATGTAAATAGATACAACGTACACAACATTATTTAAATACAATATGTACAGAATTAAATAAATATAGTACGCACAGAAATAAACACATATATACATATATATATATACACCTAAGTAAATATATAACATGCTATTTACAACAATATCATATGCATATAGATAAACATAACATGAATAAAGTTCGAGGGCCTTACAATCGGACCGAAGTCTCGCAAGGGATAGCTCGCACAAGTGTCCAGTAAGAATATAAAAGACAACCATAACAGTATAAGACACAAGAAAGTACATGTGCTCATACCTATATACAACAAATTGCAATTGTCCCAATACATTATTACATGTCTAAGAGAAAAGTACTACTACCTGGGGCATACCCAAGGGAGCACAAGCTCACACAACATAACTAACTCTATTGCTGGTGGTACAAGTCTACCCCAACGCCTCCGCAAGCCACGCAAATGCCAAACCCCTGTAAAGAGCTGTAAGTGAGTGAGCCTCAACAAGTCACTGGCTCAGTAGGGACCTCCCAAAAACAACACCTGGAAATTAAAGAGACCTCAACCCCAAAGGATCTCACTGGCAACACGAATAGCCAAACCACAACATGCACTCATTAAACATAATTAAGCGGCAATTATATATATATATAAACACATCAACTAACCCATTCCTCGGAAAGTATGAGGGAACAACAAGACTAGTACAGCACTACTAGTCCACCCAACAATTAAAGTGCCTAAACCACAAGCCTCATAGGATACAAGTCTAGGCTACAAGTCTCACAGGCAAACCTCAAACACAAGGGTAACAGAACTGCTAACAAGAAGCTAGTTCATTAAACCTTGAAACCACAACTCATCGGAAGGCTACCCTTAAAAGGGTACACACAGCATGTGGAAGGTCAACACGACCTCCACGGAGCAGAGCTCCAGTTCAACACCTAAAAAGGCAGGTACATAACGTATCATGACAAACAGATACCCCTGAAGGGTACAAATACCTATCACCACAAGGTACCACCACAAAACCATAACTACAACTGTGCCACAACCAAGGCACACCCTAACGGGTAAAACCTCAACCAGCGAGTCACACACACACAAGCCACAACCAGTGGCAAAGCACGAGTCGAAAAGAATGACGCCACCACATGGGAATGGACTACTGGTTCATGATGCCAGTATCCAACCTGGACAACACAACACAAGAACCACCTCTCAGTCTCATAGCCACGGACTACTCGGTCTACCTACCTCTCCACAAACACACAAAATAAGCCAACTAACAGTGGAGACCAACCAACACCACACCTGCAGACCACACAACTGCAGGCCCATGCCTGGCACCTTTAGGGACGCCAGCCCGAGCTCCCTAAAGTGAGGTACTGGAAACACTGGACTAGCTGGGGACCAGTAATTCTACTGGTGTTCGTCTCTGTCACGCCCCGACATTAGCAGCAGAAATAAATATCGGGATGCGTGAACGATACGAATATAAGTATCACAGTCGAGTAACTCAGAGTAACAACTAAATATAACAACATACTTAAGACAATAATAT
>JACBKR010003842.1:0-170300 GCA_014218235.1 Colocasia esculenta
GGAATCGATGTTTCACTTATCAACTTATGAGAGTTACAAAGGAATCCATGAGAGAGTTACCAAAGGAATCCATGTGAGAGTACAAAGGATCCATGTGAGAAGTCTGTGTGAGTTACAAAGGGAATCCGTATGAGAGGTCTGTGTAAGTTACAAAGGAATCGTTATGAGAGCGAATCGTTATGAGAGTGAATCGTTAGAGAGTCACTTATCGAATCGGTATGAGAGCGAATCCTTATGAGAGTTTACAAGGATCGTTATGAGAGCGAATCCTTATGAGAGTTTACAAAGGGCATCGTTATGAGAGCGAATCCTTATGAGAGTTACAAAGAATCGTATGAGAGCGAATCCTTATGAGAGTACAAAGAATCGTTATGAGAGTGAATCCTTATGAGAGTTTTACAAAGGAATCGTTAAGAGAGCGAATCCTTATGAGCGTTACAAAAGAATCGTATGAGAGTGAATCCTTTAGAGAGTTACAAGGAGTCTGTGTGAGTACAAAGGAATCCTTATGAGTTACAAAGGAGTCTGTGTGAGTTACAAAGGAATCCTTATGAGAGCAAATCGATGTGGCACTTTGAACTGAAACGATATATTGAATGGACATCGATTTATGTGTTAGTGGAAATCATTACGGTAATAATGTCATAAATTTATATTATTAGAAAATCATGATATTTAATTTATAAATTAGAAAATTCTTGGTAATAAATATATTTAATATTCAATTAATCATGTAAATTTATATTTATTAAGAAAAATATAATATTAAATATTTTAATAATAATTAATTAACATAAATTTTATTATCACCAAAATAAAGGGTAAAATATAGGAGGGTTCAACAGAGGAGGGCCTAGGCATAGTGCACCCATGCCAGTTTTGAACCCCGGGTTGTTTTTCGAGCAGTTTTCCGCACCACCGATTTTACCGGCTATGATAATGGGTCAGCCCGGGGTTGGTGATTGTTGTATCGATCCCCGCTGTGATCATGCCCGCCAGGTCGGCTCCGATCGGGCCAATGGAGCCAATTGATTGGTAATAGGGGACAATCATGGCGGTTTTCGGCACCTGACGGGTGAGTTTCGAGGGCTGGCCGACTGCTCAATTAAAGTATTTGGGCTTTTCGAGTTTGACCATTTGTCATGTACTTTAGCGCACTACAGGAAGTTCTTCTATTTACAGCGATAAAAGTCGCCATAAAATGTAAAATGTCGCCATTAAAGATCTTTTACGGTGATATTTTAGTCGCCGTAGTCGCCGCGAAAAACTTTGTCGCCTTTGAGTTTATACGGCGACATATTGTTATCGCCGTATCAACTATTTTCTAGCGATATATATTGTCGCCGCATAACTGTTTTTACGGCGACATTATAGTTGCTAAAAATATGTTTGACGGCGACATTTGTCGCTATATAATGCTTTTTGTGGTACATTACAAAAGGCCTGGGCGTGTGGATATGTCGCTGTAAATAGTCATGTTATAGCGACTATTGTCGCTATAAGTAATAGTACAATTTTTATACCATCAGACAAATCTAATGTAAACCTGTACAAAATACAATTATAATAAATTTCAAAATATACTATTTTACACAATCACAATCACATCAAAAAAAAAAAAAAATCACATTTGCATAAAGTGAATGAAATTCAACATTTAACATCTTAAAATTACATAATAAGTTTAGTCATCTAAAATTACATCAAGATCATGTCCAGATCTCAAATCCCTATGAAATTGAGACATCATACCATGAACTTTTTGTTAACCATCTCGTTCAATTGTGATGACATTCTTCATGTTGTCTATCAAGTTTTCTTGAATCTTAATCCAGATCTTCTCTTGGTTTGAAATTATCTCCTCATTTGTATCATTCTCTCCTCCTTGTTCTCACTTGGGATTGAAGTCCAGCAATGGTAGCAGCTGTAGCAAACTGATTTGAAGGTGGCCTTGGACCGCAACCTCGTCCTCTGACATGGCCAGATCTCTGTCCAACCACGGAGCTAAGTACTTCCTCTGGAGTTGATGCTACTGGAGAGTCACATGATTGTGATGCAAGCTCTTCTAATTTATCTTTGACAGTTTCCTGTATTTTATGATTTAGAAAAAGAGAGAATTAGAGAAGAGTTAATGTGAATAATTCAACAAAATCATATCATCAGATAATAAATAATGACTATAAGAAGTCAGAGATTTAACCACCTTCCAAAAAAAAAATGAGGGAAGAGGAAGTGTCCCCCGCTGCTCCCCACGCCGCTGCGGAAGAGGTTAACCACCTTCCAAAAAAAAAAGAGAGAGATTTAACCACCTTCCAAAAAAAAGATTATGCGTTCCAATTTTAACAAGAAACTAAGCAGCTTCTAAAAACTGCAGTGTGTTTTGGCAGGAAACAAAGTGTGCCATTATGGAAAAGACATGTTTAAGGCTTGCACTATGAAATAAGTAGGTAGATAACACAGAGAGTGGGCCAGGCAAATTAAGTTATACAAGTTTCACTGTACTTTTAAAACAAGGTGCCATTATTCCCATCATATCTTACAATCCCTCTTTACAAAATTATTTTATTCTCTCTTAATAGAGAAATATTTACTTCTCATTAGAACATGTCAATTACTAGTCCTGAACGTTATTAGGACTGAGGTTGCTCTCCTTTAAAGGGACAATAGCAACAATTTGCTTCACCTTCCACAGGACAATATATGGTAACTTCATCATATTAATGGCCTTATCTTCAAACATGACAGCATTTCTAGCGTGCCAAATCTCCCATATAGAATAAGCCACAATAGCAATTGTTCAGAACCCAAAAAGGGATGTACCATTAACACTGCGAAACAGATTCAATAACATGGATCGAACACAATTCCCATGGATAGGCAAACCCTTGGATCTGAAGAAAGACCAAATATACGAGGCCCAATCACTCCTAAAAAAAAATGTGGTTAGCAGTTTCACTATCATGAATCTTGCGACACCTGCAACTGGAACATAAGGAATGCCCAAGCGCCTAACATTATCATCAGTAGGGAGGAAGTTAAGAAGAACTCTCCATAAGTGGACAGAAATTTTGATTGGAAACTAGGGAGACCAAATTCGGTTCCATGGAAAGTCACTACAAGAGTTATTATTATTTGCCAAAGCTCTACAGCATGAGGCCACCGTGCAATCACCTGAGGGCGATAGAGACCAGACTACCTTATCAGGTGTATTACCCAGTCTGAAGTGGGTGACTCTAAAACTGAAACTTTCTCCTCTCCGCCCACTACTCACTGTCCACATTTAAAGCAGTAGCAGTTGAAGTGGACATGCACAATGAATAGAACTGCCATGAACAACACACTTCCCTCATTGCTCCTCCAAATCTTATTCCAGTCATGATGCTCAGAACCAGTCAAACTGGACTGGAGCTGGCTATGCCCTAAAGGACTTGGAACCATAATAGGGATCAGAACCGACCTCTGAGGGTCCAGGAACTGGTCCGTTTCTGTAAACTTTGATCCTGCTTGAAATGGTTCACTCCTCTGTGTTCAGGTCCACTCCATTTTCAAAAAAAGGAGCTGCTGATGTAATCTATCTTCCCCAATCCCACCTCAGGTGAGGGGTGACACATGGTATATTTTAAGTCTCATCCTAGGATAATCGATGCTATTCAAATGATTCAATATTCTATGAAAACTTAAAGGTCATGGTATTATGGTGTTTTTTTTCTTTGTTTTATTTGTTTGGTGTGAGAAGAAGTCAAATTCCAAATTTCTGTATGCCATGTAGATTTTGGAGTCATATCATCTGTCATACATGTATTCCTCTAGTGATAAACGGAGCATCTTCCAGTTAATGCAGAAGACAGCAGCATCAATCTTGTAAATATAGATGAATTCAAGTTTGCTTCATTTCTCTACAGATTCCCCCCCCCCCCCCCCCACCACCCCTGGCCACAAGGGTATCCATATGCCATCTACCAAACCTTCCTCTTGCTCCTGCCCAACCCCCAATCAAGAAGGGACAAGGCTCACGATGGTTTCTTACCCTCCCAGTGAAATCAGAACCAACTGCAGCATCAACCACGCACTCACCTTCTTCGGCCATTTCTTCCTACGAATTAAACACACAAACAACAAACAAAGTCTAATAACAAACAGAGTCTAATAAGGTCCGGGATTTTCCATTCCATTCAATAACAAAAGGCCCTAAAATTCTACATCACACACTTTGGTCAGTCCACTCACCTTTCATGCCAAGAGCCAAAAGTTCCTCTACCGTTTGCTGCTGACCAGATACCCACCAACACCACCAGTCTGTTTCCTCACCGTCAACGTGAGGAAATCCGTCTTGTTGATGCACTGCTCCACGAAGTCCTCTTCCTCACTACCCCCGAACAAGCTGAACTTTTGCAAGAATAAAAACCACACCAGAAGTGGGGGCCCCCAGATTTGAGAGCTCTAAATCTCCTGGGTTTGCAAGGTATGTCGAAAAAAAATAGGAGTGATTTTTAAAGAGATCGATGTTGTTACCAGCAGAAGGGAGAGGGCTTGCTCTGGCTCAGCACCAACTGAGGCTTCCAGCTTCTTCACCTGGTTGAGAACTGTAGGATGCTTTGGCCCCTAGATCACCGGAGCTTCAGAGAGATGTACCAGCGCGCGGAGGAGACGAGAAAGTGAGAAAGGGAGAGAGTGAGGCAGAGAGGGAGGGAGTTCAGAGAGATACCAGCGCGCGGAGGAGGAGTCGACAATGGAAGCTCGCGACGGCGATGGCACAGTGGAGGGCAAGGTCGGCACCGGCGCTTCGACGCCCTACCCGCGCACGCTTCGACTCCCTACCCCGCGCGAAACCAAGAAGGGAAGGGTGCGGTGTGGCGGGGAGATAAAATTAGAAGTATTTACGGCGACAGAAAAGTCGCTGTAGATATGGGAGCAGGCGTTTTTACTGTGATGTATGCATCGCTATATAATGGAGGGGTCTTAATAATCTTCATTTACGGCGACAATGGTATATATATTTTTTATGGCGACTCTTTCATTTCGCCGTAAAAGACCTATTCTTTTAGAGCGACATGCATATCGCCGTAAAATGTTACCTTTTGTGGCGACTTCTTTTGTCGCCGTAAAAATTTCGCCGTAAAAAATCATTTCTCTGCTAGTGGCGGGTCTATTTTCTAGTTGAGTTTACGTACCGTACTTGTGACACTTGTGCTGTCTTTCTAGCACTGCGCCTTACTAGTTTTCGCCCAGTGCTTTGACACTTGAGGGCCTGTTGCAGCGAGTTGTGTGCCATGTGGGTTGCAACCGTTTTCTGGGACCCCCATCCTCATGAGTTTTGTTGAGGGAGTTCTCCGGACTATGAGTGGGCTCGTTGAGATTTTTCGAGCCGAGGAGAAAATTGTAACACCTCGAAAATTATATTTACTAGAAAACTATGAATAATTAGATTGTTAAATATAACCACTATCATGAGATGTAATTAACTCTAATTTAGGATTAATTTATATTAGTAAATGTCATTCTAGTAACGTACTTAGAGGTGCGCGCTTCGACAGGGCGACACTGAAATTCTGTAACAAAAATGAAATCCGATAACACCATAATTCTTAGAAAAATATGTGATACTAAATATGTAAATATCTGAAATTTTTGGCGTACGGATTTTGAGATTAAGCCGACGAAACTATTTTCGGAGATTTTTCACCCAATGAAAAATAAATTCTAAAAATTAAACTAAAATCACCATAATTTGTAAAACCCTTACATTATCCTATGGTTGAAATTTTAACACAAATGGACATCATTTGAATATGTTTACATGAGGATCTTTGGGCCAGTTGAATTATGGGCTAATTACGGTGGTCATTTTTTGGGTAATTTTATTTACCTACGTGTTAGGGGCTGTGTGATGACCTTACCTGTTGTGTGAGGCCTACACGTTTGTCCCATAGGTGTAAGCTTTGAAGAGGTTGCATGTGAGACGTGTTGCTATAGGAAATAAAATGGTTTTATCGCAACACCTAGACGGCCAACGTGTCTTTGTGCATGGGGCGCTTGGGAGCTATAAGAACCCTCACCAGCCGACATCCCATTCTTTTTCTCTTTCACCTCTGCCGCTCTTGGCTATTTGCTTTGGGCTACGCTGCTGCTGTCGTTGCCTGGAGGAGATTACTGTTGCTCCTTTGCTTAGAAGAAGCTACAGCTGCTCTCCTGTTTCCTATTGCATCCACTTGCTTGGATTGGAGGTGCTGAGAGTTGAAGTTGTGGAAGTAGTTACGTTGCACCTTAGTGTCTTTTCTTTCCATCTACTGTGAGCCAACGAAGTGGAAGTATCATCCTCCAAAACATGTAGGTTCTCATCCTCTCCTTGTACTTCTATTCGCTATTCGTGGTTGAAAGAATTTAGCCTCATACGAGTTGTTGCCTTTGAGTCTGTTAACCGTCTTGGTTAAGTTTGTTATACGAGGTTGTAACCTTAGATTCTTTGTTTGACTTCCCTAATTGCTTTTGGAGAATCATGTAGTTACCAAGAAGAACTTTCATTCCCTCTTTATTTCAAGTAGGTTTTAGACATCAATCTTTCTTTGTATTCCCATTTGTATGTTTTCTTCGTTTCTTCAGTATTCAGAAATCATGTTTCTTGTTTATTTCATGACCTGAGAGTTCATATGCTTGAACACCTTGTGAGATGTGATAAACATCTTTATGTTAGAGAGAAGAAGTTCCTTGTTTCACTATGAGATCAAGATTTGTTGTTCTTCTTTCACCCTTCATCCATGTTCACGATATAGAATTTTGTTAGAAGTCTAAATATCCTTAAACCAGTGCGACGATTTTTGTTTAAATAGTTGATACTTCCAGTCTTGATTTAGATCTATAAAATCCTTTGAGATTTAGTGTCCATCTTGTAGGAATCTTCCATTAAACTATTGCTATCAAGGCTATACTTCCAGTGCTACACTATGTTTAATTTCTAGCTAGACAAGTTTTAATTGCAAACCTCATGTTTCATCTCGCTTGTTTAGCTTATAAACCACTGTGAGATCTACAATTAGACTCTTCTATTTGATATAAATCATGTCTTGATTCATAAGTTCCATGGTTAGAGTTTTTAGAGTGAATACAAAGTCACTTATGAGAGAAGAGCTGGCTGCTGTCGATAGACAACTCATAGCTGTCGACAGGCCAGTCTTTCAGAACTTCAAAATAACTGGGACTGTTGCTAGCTGTCGATAGCCATCTTATAGTTGTCGACAGGTAAACACAGAACTAGCAAACCGAGCTTTGGCTGTTGCTATCTGTCGACAGCCACTTCCTGGCTGTCGACACCTACTGTCCTGACTTGTATTTTTGCAACTTTTCGTGGTAGAACTCTTGCTAAAACTTCATCCTAATAGCCTAGCAAGCTACCCACTTATTTACCTTGGTAATTACTGTCATATTACAGAAAAGTTTATCCACATTATGTACCTTAACCTCCCTTGAATCATTCTTAACATTGTCAATTACGAATAGTACTCCGATTGAGTCTATTCTCCCGTATTCGATAACTGAGTTTATAAAACCTGACAACCACCAGCCATATTCTTATAATATGAGCCAAAATTTCCCCAATCAGAGTTGGTAGCTTCTCGTGTTGTCTCTACCAATAAATCTCTTATGTTCTTCAATTCCGAGCTACTTTAATATCAAGATGTTTGAATTAATTCTCAACCAAAACCACCTTTGATTTTCCATTCCTATTATGCTCATGAAATCAAATTTATGATCTGAAGACAGTGCTCTCTTCAAAGAGGGTTTAGGATCACTTGTGGTAGCACCAGTCACTTGTGATCAGCCGAGGGCGATAGTTTGTAGGTAAATCCAAGTCAATGGACTGACGATGGTGGGTAATAAACTCCGTTCTTGCGCAATGAACAAGATCCAAGGTGCTGGAATCGCCTAGGCACTGAGGATATATTTACGTCTATATAGTAACTCTTGAGAGCAGTATGATGCTTGTCGAATTTGTTCTGAAATCAAGTTATGATCTGAATTTGAAAGATAAATATGACTTTTGTGCTAAGATTTGTTTGAGCCCGTTATGAAACCAACTTAGGCTATATGTTTATGTTAAGTATAAAGTTCATGAGCAAATAAGTTTGATTCATATATGTACATTATGAATACTCACTTAGTTTTGCAATTGAAATTCCCATCTTTACATTTACTATCACCTACTGAGTCCCTCCGACTCATGCATTTATTTCCTCCACCCCCTTTCAGATTGAAGCTGGCGAGTGCAAACTCAGCTACAGATTATTCACAACTCTACTGGTGATGAAGAAGAAGAAGTAGAAGAGCATAGTTTTAGTGACTCTTTAGAGATTTTGTTGTACTATTAAAAGTCTAGAAGAGAATGTTTGGCTTTATGTAAATAATGAGTGTTAATACTTAGTTATTTTGTTGAGATACAATACTTCCAAAGATGCCTTGTGGAATGGTTTGCTAGTCTTGGGCATTATACAAATTTGTCAGCCCATAACGAAGTTTGTTAGTGTAACCCCTCTTCCGATCAAGAGCAATGTGATATGTATATGTGTGTGTATGGTCGGAGGAGGGTGTTACAAAATAGTGTGGACAGTGATGTCGAGTCACTTACAGAGATGTCTTAGTTGGTTCGAGTCCCGCAGAGTTGGAGGTCATGGTGTTGTCCAACTAGTCCCTTGTCAGTACCTCGCATTGCACGGTTCTAGAGACGTACTCGGAGGACAGGCGTAGGACCGTGGTCTGGTCAGACCAGGGAGTGTGTTGTTTTGTGGTGTCCTTGAGTTTTCCTCCGATGGGAGAGGAGACTAAGACTTGTGGTCGAGCAGTAAGATGTCGGTGGGCGCATCTGACCACTGACTAGTAGAGGTTGGTCTGTCACTAGTGTCTGTTGTCCAGATGAGGACTTTCCGTCTGTGTGTACAACTTAGTAGCATTCACAGAGCCGTTGCGTCGAGTTGGCAGTACTTGTAGACCCACCTACCTTTCCGTTTATTTATTTCAATACCTACATAGTTATTATTTTGTTATATTACCTACTCAGTTAGTAGTTCTGTTTACTTGATTTATTGTTGCCTTCCTCCTTAGTGTAGCTAATTTGGCTACTTTAGTACTAATGTTTCTCCAGCCTAGTTTGGCTACATTGTTCTTTGTTTTCGCTATTTGAACCATTGAGGAGTTGAGTTCCTTCATGAAGCTCACTCCCTCTTCTTCCCCTTTCGGCAGGACTTCTCCCAGATAGAGGGTTAGTTCAGGGACGTCAGGTTCAATAGTTGTTTCCCTTTTTTGGAGTTGTCTTCACTCTCGAAGTATGTCCCTAAGGGTTTTGTGCTTCCTCCTTGTTACTGTACTTGCACTTGATATAGACAGACAAACTTATATTGTTCACTGTAGGGTTACGTTATTTGTTTTCTTTACGTACTTCATCAGATCTTTCCTAACCATTCTGGGTCTACGTACGGACCTATGGGTGGCAACGGTCTAAGGGCCAGATACTTGGAGAGTTTTGGGGCACATTGGATTCTTTAAGTCGTTATAGGTTATGCAGGTATAGATTATCCCTCGATATATCTTATTCACGTGTGTTTTCCTTGTTTAACCTAGGTCAGATAATTATCTCTGGGCAAAGAACCAGGGATATCTCTGGTTAACCAGACTAACCAACCCTTTAATAATTACTTCTCTTCCAAAACAGCACGGCCAGGACGCGTTGGTAAGCAGATGCCATATTAAGTCTTAGGACTACCCCTCATTTTAAAGTGTTTTTTATAATTTACACAAGAATTAAAATAAAAAAATACCTCACCCATGTACTGACCGAGCCCCCTCCTGCGAGGGGCCGAGACGATCTGCACTGGATGACTTGTTGGAGGTTCACTTCTTTGGATGATTTTGGCTCCGGAACTCCTTGTAAACAGTTGTTCCCATGTCTGAAGTGATCGCATGTTGTTTGCACCCACTTTGCAGCTAGCAGGCCATTAATGGGCCAGCAGCCCAAGAGGAAAGGTGGCAACGCATGGCCTGTGCTGGCATGTGAATGGCACTTGTTGTAATTTCCACAACAGAAGAGGCCATTGTGAGAAGATACCCCTGCCACCTCAGCCCTCAAAAAGGCAGGTTATAAAGACTCCTTTTCCCATGCAAAAAGCCATCATCGCAGCCACAAAGGGGAAAGGGAAAAATCGCAGCAGGAGGAGAAAAAGAAAGGGGGTGGCGGCTCTGTTCTCCTTCCTCCTCCCAGTGAGCAGAGGAGGACCGGGAAAGAAAGAAGCGACTACGAGAGTTCTGCAAGAAAGGGCTGGGCATCTCCTCTCAACAAGTGAGTAGAGAAAGAGGGAAGAGTTGGGGTCGCCAGTGTTGAGAGACTTCAATTTTTTTTTTCTTCTTACAATTATCTGGTTTTCTTGTTTTCTTTCTCAAATCTCTCTCTGAAAACTCCAAATTGTACGCCCCATGGGTTAATTCATGTCCATCTAACGCATCACCTCATTGTGTTCTTCTTTTCTTTCCCTCACTGTTTAAATTACTTGATTAGTGAATGATTTGAAGCAAGCGCACAGGGTGTTCTCCTATAAATTCTTTGTTTTCTTTTACTATGGCCGACCATTTCTTTCTTTGCACTGTTCTTTATGGTGGTGTGATCTGCCGTGGCTGGTTAATAGCCCCCTCCATAGGCTAAGTTGAGCTCAGTCTTATGCTCATTTTGGCTAATGGAGAGTTGCACAATAATATGCTTAGCCCCCTTTTCATGGGTCTCAAGCTGGCTGTGATAAGTAAATTCCCATGGCGTTTCTTGATATTCACGATTTGCACATAATACCTTGAGTACAAGAAGATATGCCACAATAGCCCACCAATTACTTGTTTCCCCTTGGATTCTCCTACCAGATCTCTCATTTTGTCCATTGAGAGGTGTTGGTTGTGCAACAGATAAGTTCTTCTTTTACCCTATTTAAATTTCATATACGCAGTCCACTCAGGAACAGTTAAGAACCCTCACCTCCTCCATGTGAGATGGTTCAACTGCTCTTTTGTTGAGCAATTTTCCCCATTTAAATCTCTTTAACGTACAAGCTTCATAGCCCCCTTTAAAATAAAAAACTTTGTTTTACAAAGTACCGTTTTATGCAAAAGAAAATGCCATCAAACTCCCTGTCGTTTCTCCTTTTGGAATGCTCAAGTTTTGAACGGTGGCCCTGGGTAATGCCACCGTTCAGACTGTCTCACTGCGAGATGCCCACCGTTCAGAATTTCTGCACTGTAGAAGGCCCACCGTTCAGACTTTCTGCACTGTAGAAGGCCCACCGTTCAGAGTTTCTGCATTGTAGAAAGTCCACCGTTCAAGTTTTCTGCACCATGGGAGGCCGCCGTTCAGGTTTCCTTCACTGAGGAAGGGCCACCGTTCAGGTTCCCTTCACTGTGGAAGGCCACCGATCAGGTTTCTTCCCTGTGGAAGGGTCACCGTTCAGGTTTCCTTCACTGTGGAAGGCCACCGATCATGTTTCCTTCATTGTAGAAGGCCACCGTTCAGGTTCCCTTCACTGTGGAAGGCCACCGATCAGGTTTCCTTCACTGTGGAAGGGTCACCGTTCAGGTTTCCTTCACTATGGAAGACTGCCGTTCTGAATTCCTTCAACATGAAATACCATCGTTCAGGATTACAACGTTCTCCGGCCTTGGTACATAATGGTCCTTTGCTGGATATGTCCGGAAGATCAGTACCATGTGCCGCAATGTTGTTGCCTTCGGCATCAACACTCTTTTTGGCACCGTCTCCATCTTGGTGGACGAATGTCATGCACACCCCCCCCACATGTAAAATAAGGGGAGGTGCTGCCGAAATTTCGCCGCGATGATTCCTGAATTGGTTTGTGCCTATATAGTCACCAAGCAACTTGTGTTGGGATTCGGTGCTATTGGCAAACATCGTGTTGCCGCTATGTGGCGAACATCATCCCGTGTGCATTACCTTAGGTTGGTAGGTGTTTGCATTGAAGGATCATCCCAACATATGGTGGGCAGGGATGATTCCCATCATGACAAATTATACCGAGTGATCGGGTTTTACTCCGTCACGTTGTAATTATATCGGCTTATTTTGTGCTTCGTGAGTGCAAAAGAAATAAATGATTACGGTGCAATGTATGTCATCCGATTAACAAATCAAATGCAAAGACAAACAAGGAAAATAACAATAACAACAAATAACAATAATATAATGATAGTCACAGATGACGACAAAAGAAATGAAAATAGAGGAAATATCAAAAGAAACAAATATTTTCAAATTGGCCATCAACATTCAGCTTGATCGGTGGTGCACATCTCCCACCGTTCAGACCACACTCATGCATACATGTGCCACCGTTCAGGTCCCCATGAACCATAGCCACCGTTCAGCCTGATCGGTGCAGGCAACACTTCCCCACCGTTCAGCCTGATCGGTGCAGGCAGCACTTCCCCACCGTTCAGCCTGATCATGCATATAGGCAAGCCACCGTTCAGCTTTCTATGGCCACCGTTCAGTATATTGTACATATAAGCAGGCCACCGTTCAGCTTTCCATGACCACCGTTCAGCATATTGTACATGCGAGCAAACCACCGTTCTGTTTTCCCTATCCCAATAAAGCCACCGTTCAGGTCCCCATACACAGTACCCCACCGTTTTGCACTATTCATATACACGTATTGCCTCTTTCATTTAATCAACTCTAAATAAATAAATAAATAAATAAAATAAAAAGGGACAAACAACAATTTACAAAAAAGTTAAATAAATCAAACCATCTAAAATAAAATTGCCACAAGTTCAAATCAAGTTAAAAAAAAAAGAATTGCAACATCATAATTTCGTATCAAACATAAAAAAAAAATATGAATGAGCTGGCTTCAAAAAATTATAAATCCAAAGTTTATAAATCAAATAATCTTAAAAAAAAAAGAAGAGGGGTCAAATCAAATAATTTTGAGTTAACATTCTAGTTTAGAATAAAATTCAAATAAATTGCAAACTCAAATAAATTCAAAGAAACAAATGAAGAGATATTTGAAATCAAATAAAGCCCTACAACAGACCAAACAATCAAAATTAAATCAAACAAAAAAAAGACCAATAAATAAAAGAACAAAATCTAATAAAAGATCGAAGATGATAAACATGCAAAAGACAAAAAAAAAACAAATAATGTTAGAATCAATTCAATAATACAAAAAGATTGCGTCGAATGTTACATTTTGATCATCTCGCATTATGCGTAATTAAATTTAATTTTCTACGCATATCCTTTATCGGATGTTTCCGCTTAAGGCCACGAGGTTCTTTATTCTGGAGATTAATCAAGGGTTGCCCCTCTTAGAGGGATGTAATTAACGTCGTTGCGCTTAGGCAACGGTGGGATCTTGGTCCCGACTCGATCTCCATTTTCGTTTGACGAAGTCAGACGACGCACAAATAGACCTAAAGCCCTTCGACTCTCGGAGGCAGAACATATTAATTGTCGTTTCGGCGACTGACACGCCTGCGCTCCGCGGTTACCGATTCATCTTTCGTTATAGTGACGTGTTTAGCACTAAACAAGACTTGAATTTGTAATACGCGGGAACACACATGAGAACATGATAAATAATTTTAAATAATAAATTATTTGTGATGGATTCCAAAATCCATTTCCACACATGTATATGATATTCAGACACAAATTTTTGTTGGTAGGTCTAGTACTCTTGAGGTATTCCATGTCTGAGAAATTCAGATCATCCGCATGCATATAATTATTTTACCACTATACAAACACCAGCTGGATCCTCTGGACCAGAGACCGGCTTGATGGCTGCAGCCTTCTGTTGATGAGTAATAGCAGCAGCAGCAGCATCAACTCGCCTGAAACTCGCAACGCGAGCGAGCTCCTCCACCGACGCCGCGATGTCCCTTGTACACGCGACGATCTCCACGAGCAGGGACGCCATGGACGCCCCACGGAGGACCCCAAAGAGGACGGTCTCCTTCCCCAGCACTACCTGCTGGGTCAGGCTTTCGACGGCGGCGCCGGAGTTCTTGAGGTGTTGTCGGGCGTTGCTGGGTTCCGTCATCTTCCGCATGCTCGACGCCAGCTCCCTCAGCACGTTGCCCGAGGCGGAGCACATCTGCGCGCACGCACGCATAGTCTTCTCGTGGAACTCCGTGGAGGAGAGATGGGGGTCCTCCTCGCATCTGGTGGTGTGGGTGTTGAGGACGTCGATGTGGAACGCGCACCGGCGGGCCAGGGCTCCCAGCTTGAGGTAGTGCTTCCACGGGTGGCGGAGCCCAAACTGGCCATGCGGCGGCTCCCACCTTGCAAGGTTCGCCTGGAAGATTTGACAGAGGTGCCCATGAGGTCAAGAAATCGATTGTTTAAGTTAAGACAAAAACAATCTCAAGTAGCTAGAAAGAAATCTTATTCGACAGGAATTGCGTGTCACTTTTTTTGTCCCCCGACCATCCATCTTTGTGAGTCCATGAACTCTTATGTCGGCTTCGTGCAGGAGAACAACCAACGGCGCGGGGTGGCCGGGTGGAAGAATGATGTGCGACGCACTAGCCGTCGTTTGGTATTGCCGGCCGAAATAGCAAGAAGATTGCTCAACGTAAGACAAAGTGGTGGGGAGTCATTTCCACAAACAGGTGGTCTTCACGACGTTTGTGGTCGGTGGACAAGTATTGTGAGGAAGACGTACGACAAGATCTTATACTGTACTATACCGTTTGGGAGCTTTTTTTTTTAATTTTCGGTTGTAGCAAATGTGCTGTAAGGAAGCTGGTTTCCACTGGTCTCTGTTCACGATTGGAATAATATATAGTGGCCTTTCTAATCTGAGGAAAACGTTTGTAGTTCTTAAATAATTAACGAGAATTAAATATTTAGTACATACGATTAAATCAGTTAAATTAGTCGTCTCGATTAGAGTAGTTGTGACATCTAGACTCTGGAGATTTAAATTGATGGTGGAAAGAGATCATACTAAAAGTCTCTCAAATTAAGTGTCACAACTAGTATTTCTCTTATTTAATTAATTATGTTAGTGTGCTATACTTTTCACCATTTTATATATATAGTCTTATAAAGCTATAAATGATGATCCACATATTGAAAGGCTGTCCGTCCACAACTAAACACAACTACAGTCTAGCTTTCTCATCACCAGAGTCTCTTCAGTGTTCTTTGAATTAAGCACAGGCCTGTAAGCATGTGAGAAGTCATCATGTTCTCCCTTGACATGAACATTCGCCAGCTCATCTTTTTCCCTGAAGTACTCAGCAGCCAGCCCTGGAGTATATAAACCAAATAAATCAGAGAGCCAAATCCTGTATCCAAAAGGTTAGCTAGAATGCGAGGTTATAGATCAAATTCTCATGGGTCCACGGTAGTGCTCATGCATGCAGTTCTACGACAGTGCTGCTGGGTTATAAAGAAGACGTACTGTTCTCGTTTCCTCAGGCGTATATATACCTTCCAAATAGGTGGCGAGCTTCTCCAGATTGCCGGCGCATAGGTCGTGGAGCTCTTCACCGGCCCACACCGGGAAGACGAAGACGGAGATGCAGATGCAGGCGGCGGCGCCGATGGCGACGGTGGACAGCCTCTGGTGGGCGAGCTCCAGCAGCTCGTCCACCCGGTAGCTCGACACGGCCACGAGGCTGAACGTCAGTATGAAGATCACCGTCCCGTAGTCGTACCTCGCCTTCACCTCCGGTATGAACCGCGAGAAGCTGGCGGCGGCGCCTGCAAGTGCATGCATGCATGCATCATACAACAAGCTAGGGCACTCACAAACTTAATTTCAACCGGTGATCAAATGGCCTATCAACTCATGGCTTGTGGGGGCTGTTTTGATATGTTATAAAATAACATAAAATTACATTATTATTATTTTTGAAACAATTGATCTTCAAATTTATAAAAAGATTTTCTTTAAAAATAGTAGAGTTTAAAAATTTTATTAATTAAATAGCAGACATAAAATTTTAATTAACAAAATAACACATTTTTTACTGTCCATAGCACATTTTTGTGCGCATCGGTACAGTCGCACAAAAAAATAATAATATAAAATATTAAAATCGTCAAGGCGCTGCCGATTTAGAAATGGACAGCGCACTGGCCTATTTGCCTTTCTTCTTTTTTTTTTTTTCATGTGAAATCGGTTCTGCAGAGCCCGATTACTATTTGATTAAAAAAACAAGGAAATGATTCCTTTTGATTTTTTAAAATTTCCTCTCCCCCTCCTTCTCTCTCTTCTTCTTCTTCCTCTTTTTCATGCGATTCTTTCTTATAATAATAATAATAATATTTATATATAATTTTATTAGTATTTATATACTTAAAATAATAATGAAATTTAAAATATATATTTATAATTAATTTATGTATATAATTTATTTTTAATAATTACAATAATATTTAAGAATATGACGGGTTGAATCTAGAGATGTCAATTAGGTTGTTAATGGGTTAGGCTGGCCTGACATGTCCGCAGGCTTAGCCTGATTTTGGGTCAGGTCGCAAGACTCTTTTCGTATATATATATATATATTAAAATTATATATAATATAGATAAAAATAATCAGACTTTTTTGAGCCGAGCCGGACTTAACTGGATTTTTCCTAGGCTCGGGCCAGACCATCCATATCGGGTCTATATTTTCGGACCTGAGCTGGGCCCTGACCCATTTTTAGAAAATTGTGTCTGGGTTGGGCCTAGCAAGGTCTGGTTTTAGGTCAGGCTCACAGGCTAGGCTTATATGAGTCAGACCTAGATCCGACTGATCAATATACAAGTCCAAGTTTGGCCAAACCCGAGCAATGTCGGGTCAGGCTGGACCGGACCCAATATTTTTACAAAATTGTAAAGCCCGACTAATATTTGGCCCGACCCGAATACTTATATAAAAATTAAATTAATAATAAAAATAATATATTTAATAATATTAAACTTATAATCTCACTTAATTAAGAAGAGTTTTGATGTTATTTATTTAATTTGTTTGAAAAGAGAGTTTTTAATTTTTAAATAAGTAAAATAATATAATTTTGACTAAGTAAAATTTAAGATTTGAAATGAAAAAAAGAAAAGAGAACGGATCGGGTCGGTCTATCGGGTTGAACTCAAAGTCCGAGTCCAGCCCATGAGCCTAGTCAGGCTGGATTTTTAGGCCCTGCTAAAAATTTTTGGGCCGAAAAGAGTCTTACTGCTCAGCCCAAAATCTGGTCAAACCCACGGACCTGTCGGGACAGCCTGGCCCATTGACAGTCCTAATTGACATCCATAGATTCAACCCATCATATTCTTAAAATGTTATTATAATTATTAAAAATAAATTATTTACATAAATTACTATAATATCTATTTTAAATTTCATTATTATTGTAAATATATATACTAATAAAATTATATATAAATAATATTATAATAAGAAGAAGAAAGAATCGCATGAAAAAGAGGAAGAAGAAGAAGAGAGAGAGGGAGGGGGAGAGAGGAAAATTTAAAAAAATCAAAAGAAAATCTATTGTGCAAAGACCGACTTCATTCTTTGTTTTTTTTAATCAAATAGAAATCGGGCTCCGCAGAACTGATTTCACATGGAAAAAAAAGGAGAAAGGCAAATCGGCCAGTGCGCTGACTGATTTTAATATTTTATGTTTTTTTTTGTGCGACTACATCGACACGCACGTGAGCGTGTCATGGACAGTAGAAAATATGCTACTTTACTAATTAAAATTTTAAGTCTGCTATTTAACTAATAAAAATTTTAAACTCTGTTATTTTTAAAGAAAATACTTTATAAAAATAACATAGTCTTAAGACCATCCATCTTAAAAATCTCTAATTTTGCTTTTAGGTGGTTTTTTCTAATGAAGGCAAAAAATCAGTTTGAAAGGGGTGTCAGATCAATCCAATAATTTATGGCACTCTATATGTATATACACAAAGAAATGTCAAAAAGTTATGAGAAAGATTTGCAGCAAATGCAATCCACATGAGCTGACAACTCATGTGACGTCAATAAAAAAAAATCACATGACACTTTTTTGGCGCCACATGGGCTGCCAGTCCATGTGGATTTGCTGCACTTTTGAAAGTGTTGCTGCACTTTCAAAAGTGCAGCACGTGCAATCTACATGGGCTGGCAGCCCATATGGCGTCAATAAAAAAAAATCACATGACACTTTTTTGGCGCCGCATGGACTGCCAGCCCATGTGGATTGCACTTGCTGCACTTTTGAAAGTGCAACAAGTCTTTCTCTAAAGGAGAAATGGTTGTCGCGATAAAGTCGCGTCCGAGTGCAGCAAGTGTGATTCACATGAGTTGACAACCCATGTAGCACAAAAAAAAAAATCACATGACACTTTTTTGACGCCACGTGGGAGAAAGACTTGCTGCACTTTCAAAAGTGCAGCAAGTGCAATCCACATGGGCTGACAACCTATGGGCGCCAAAAAAGTGTCGTTTCTTTTTATTGGCGCGACATGGGCTGCCAACCTATGTGGATTGCACTTGCTGCACTTTTGAAAGTGCAGCAAGTCTTTCTAGTCTTTCTCCTAGAAAGACTTGCTACACTTTCAAAAGTCTTTCTAGACTTGCTGCACTTTCAAAAGTCTTTCTAGGAGAAAGACTTATTGCACTTTGGGCTGGCAGCCTATGTGGTGCTAATAAAAAAAAATCACATGACATTTTTTTGACGCCACATGAGCTGCCAACCCATGTAGATTGCACTTGCTGTATTTTTGAAAGTGCAGCAAGTCTTTCTCTAATTAAAATCTTGACATAGAACCCTATGTCTCATCTTTCTTTAGTCTATCCAGAATACCCCCAAAATCTACTAAATAAAGTTGGTATACGTACCCGTAAAATATTATGCATGATATCAGTTTCAATGATACGGCATAGTGCTAATTAGGGACATTAAGATTTATTCCTAAGAATTTCAACTTTCATGGGTAAAGAAAAATAGATAAGGTGAAGTAGAATGGAAAATAATTTAGTGACACTATTTTATAACATGACATTTTAAAATTTGTGTCATATGAGTGATATCAAATACATATGTCAAATGAGTTTGTTATTAATATTTTAAAATTTATGTCATATGAGTGGTGTCAAATATATATGTCAAATAAGCGTGCTACTAAATCATATTTCAAGTAAAATTAGTTATATTTTACGGATAATTGATTTTCTCTAGCTAGAATAATTTACCACTCACCAGATTAATATGAGAAATATGCCATTCTACTAGATATACTTAAAGGTATATTTTTGACAGCAATTTAAAACAGTACACTAAATTGCCTCTCGATCAATCCATCTATTTTCTCAATCTTTTACCTATCAAGAAGACGAAGATGACAAGAAGAACAGGCTCTCCCCGGTGTCCAAAAAGGACAGCTAGATGGTGAGCCCCGACGCCGAGTGCACCGGCCAGCAACGTGCCGAAGGCTCTGTTCGTGCCTTTGCTCAGGGTACCACCTGAAATAATTAATGGGGATCAGTCGAGCTCAAGCCAAAGCCTTGCATGCCACACAAGTTATATGTTCATCATCATATAGCTTCCATGGCATACACAGGAGAAAGATATGGTAAGACAAGTGCGACCCACCAACAGTGTATTCCATCACTACTACCGCCGTTAGCACGGCCCACATCATGGACACCCCGAAGCCGTCGTAGATGGGGTTGACATAGTAGAAGATTGAGACGATGGCGAGGGCCAACCCCACCTTCATGGAGTGCAGCACTCTCCTGGGGTCGTCTCTCCACACCTTCTTGGTCTTGCTGGCCAGCACGACGGCCTTCGCACTGACCATGCCTATCGCTCTGCACCATAGCTGCTGACACCGGGGAGACGGCGAGACCACCATCTTCTCGGCGCCCATGCCTATCGCCACCTCCATGACCGCCGAGAACTTTGAGGGAGCTCTAGGGATGGTGACCTTATCTCTGTGGGCGGGGGAAGCTGGTATTTCCGGGCATGGGGAGATGTTATAACAAAAAAGTTTGGATTGTACATATGATAAGCTGATCTCCTTTTAAGATGGCAAGGACAGCCAGCGTACGCCGTACAGTACTGCGGTGCGGGCGATCTCGAAGAAGGCCGAGTGAGGGAATTAAGCAGTACGCCTCAGGTCAGGTGTTTCTCTGTGATAACTGAGAACACTGCTCTCTGGGAGGGCCAGCTTTCTACATGTTGTTATATGGCTTATCTGCCTGCAAATAGCTGGTGGGCGTTAGCTTCCTCTGCCTTCCCACGCGGTGCGTGGGATAGAGAACTCGAACCCAATGCTTGCACTTAACTTGCAGCTGTGTCGAAGCATATTGCAGTAGCGCGGTACATGGAAGACGATCGATGGAGAAGTGGAAAAGCCAATTTCATGCAGCTGTTGCACCATGGCCGTGGACTTGGTGACCCATTAATGTGACACTGATCCTTATGGTCAGGCATGAACAGATGCGTGGTTTTGCCTTGTACATCAACAAATATTGCTTGGTACGTGTTAACGGCAGTAGACAGACAAAAAGGACGCCAGCAGACGTAACAGCTCCAGACTTAAGCATCATCTGTATTACCATATTAAATATGGGACTTCCATTTGAAGCATTGATACGATAACCATCTCATAATGCAAGCACTCCCCATCACCATGACGCGCGGCAATCTCCATATCATCTCTCTCCTTTTCTTACGAAAGATTAATATAGGATATGCTACATATATATAACGCTTCACCATGTGTACGGCCGGCCATCTACGTACGTCTGATATCAAGATATACCTAGCTATATAGGCTGTAAAAACCGTGAGTATTGGTTATTCTCTGTACATGATATTGTACAATCTTGCAAAAGGCCATGCGGTCCGGCTAATTAAACGTCTAATATGTGCCCCCATTTCGCATCTGTGCCTCACACTCTCACTTGTAATAGAAACCCATGACTTATTTTGAAGTAAGAGCAAGTGCAAATGCACCCTCGTTTTACAGATGTCCGGAGAATCGAATTCACATGGTCAATCTATCGCGAAGGATATGTGTATATGCATCATTTGTTAATTAGAGAAAAAAGGGTTTTTGGAAACAATTTGTGAATTGTGAGAGGACGGACCCAGAAGAATGATGGGTTCGGGGCCCCATGTGATTGCTAACCTATCGAAATAATGGGCTAACGCATTGATCTCTCCTCTTTCTTTCTTCGAGAACGTACGTCTTCCAGGCCCGCGGCATATATTGGGCCAATTCTCGAGGAGTTAGTTTGGGCCACATCGGCGTGCAGCGGGCCTGATGGGCCGGTTAGTTTTGGCCCATTATTGATGCAAGAGGAGATTACTCATCGAGATCTAGCTAGACTTGTTGCAGCTACGGTTTGCCGAATCCGGACGAATTAATGCGAATTAGGAGAAACTCCATCACTGATTCGCCTGATGCACCCCGATTCTCTCTCTCTATATGTACTATTATATCATATTTGTAATATATGCTATACATTATAAATATAATATATATTACATATATATATTTAATCAATATAAATGTGTCTGAAATATGATATATGTAATATATATATAAAATATTATATGATATATTATATCCATACGAAAGGATCTGATTTGGATCAATTTTAGAGGAATCGAGACGAATCAAGAGAAATTTGATTCACCTTCTAATTCTGATTCGGCAAACCATAGTTGCAGTAGTTGTCAGGCAGGAGCTAATTTCTAAAGGCTTATTAACCATCGAGGGACTTAAAATTTTCAAATAAAATTGTAAGAAATTGCTGTCGTCAAATGGTTAAGCTTATATGTATATATGCGCACACACACAGATATACATGTATATACACACATAATATATAAACACCCACACATAATATAATCTCTACATATGTACACCCAATGTTGGCTACTTTTAAACCAACTCTACCAACACACTAATTCAAATCAATAATTTCAGAGCCAAGGAATAGTGGGTTGGGTGTGTCTGCAGTGAGAGAGAGAGAGAGAAGAGAGAGAGAGAGAGAGAGAGAGAGAGAGAGAGAGAGGTGTCAAATTGGATCATAGTCTTATAATTCTTCCACTCTTTCCCCCATAAGTTTCCAATTCTAAGTCGTGGTGGGTCGTGAAAGGAACTACTAAAGTTGCGTGGATCTTGGCTTAAGCACATAAGATTGGATCCACATCCAATGCTTTTACGACGTTGACGGCCATTAAAAAAGAACAAAGACAGGCTGATGGTCCCCTACCACAAAACCTGTCTTGATCTTCTTTTCCTGCTCTCTTTGGTGCGCATCCGTATTTCTTTGTCCGAGACCATATAATATATTCATATAAGAGTTTTAAGTAATTATATATATGACCTCGGCTGACCTTGCGTCAAGCTCTTGTCATCGTCGTGCCTGCCAGCTGCCTAATCTGATGAGTTCTCCAGAGAGTTTACTCCTGATGCTCAAATCTATCATCGAGCTATTTGGGTTCGATTCTTCGTAGTTTAGAATCCATATATATGCAACGTATCGTAGCACAGCAACGTTGGTTTATTGTACGTTTGTAATAAGGAATAATCCCGTGAAGAAAAGTTATACGTGACGATCCTACTTACATCCTAATATAAGTCATCTTATCATGTTTTGGCCATTTTCCGGTTCAAACTTTATTGTATTTTGTATTTATGATGGTCCAAGTGTTGACTATAATACCCTCAAAATGCATGTTACAATAGTTCCACTTAGGTCTCGGATTTAGAATTTACGAGAATATGAGCCTATGGATTTATTGACTCGCATATCCTATGCCTCATTGCAACACAAAATTCAATGACCTTTTGATCATCTTTGGAGCTAGCTATATACCTGATAAGGAATAAATTATTCATAATAAAATTTCACAAATTTATTTATTTTATATATTAATCTGATTTAACAGTTTTGGTTTTGATATACATTCAAGAGAGCGACAAATAACTTTAGTTTTGAGATGGAACAGCTATATCTTCTCTTGTCCACTCTTATTTAGGGTATACACCTTATCATTCTATCCACTTTTGTCTTTTTATCAAACCTATCGATCGATATGGTATATGTTGTAGGATTTGCTCAAGATTTTCCCAGATAATCCAAACCACATTACGTACAGCACAAACTTCTGTAAACCTTGAACCTTGATATGTAAGACGATGCATGGATATATATATGTCAGCAACCGGATCGAACCAGACTGATCATATGCATATATGCAGCTTCTAAACGACACTACTCCAGCATATATATATATAAATTAACTTCCGTTTAAGTGACAAACTCCTGCCACTGATCAGAACGGTGCAGTACAATTCAGTGCCCATATTCTTCATGCAATTACTACTTGTTGATAAGTCTTTTCATTCATCAATGGAACAAGTTTTCTTCATTGTCGCATGCCCAGTTCTTTCTGAAATGTACCTTTGCCGCGAATTGATGTGACACTGTTCGTTTGGAGCTTGCAGACACCTTTTTCTGTCAGGTTGTGGTGCATGCAGTGTGGATGTAATAAGTGAGGAGAAAGGTTTATTGCAATAAGCTCATGTGGCACTCCTTATATGAGGAGTGATAAAGTGGCGCATCCAATTGTTAGATGTCACATAGATTTTATATCAAATCACATTGTATTTAAAGTACAATGTGAAAATGCAATAAACCTTTCTCATAAGTGAGATGCTGCGATGTCAACACGGTGTGTCCGATGTGAACGTTGTATGATAAAAACTGGACGTTGACAAGGTGGGAGTGCAAGTATTCTCTCATTAATTAGAAGAGTACTCCCCAACTCTCTTCTATGGGTTATTATCTTATTTTTGCTATGTAATCCTTGCACTGTGGGGGTAAGCTTGTTGTCATATATAGCTAGCAATATTTATCCACAAAACTAGCAATTCCTTCAGGTCCTTGCCGAATCCTGATAGTTATAGGCTTGGTGTATGATCACAAAGGGGAAGTTGGACATTTAGCTTAAGACGAGTTAAAATGCTTTTTGGAACTTTAGAATCTTTGCCAAGATATTTGTAGGATCTATCTAATTTTTAAATATTCTTTATAACTAGAGACTTTTTTCTGCAGGAGATAATGAGATCTCCACGCAAAGGGGTGACCATATCAGTTCTTGAGGAACCATATTCTACAGAAGTACTACAAGGACATAAACTTAGGATCCATAAGCTAGGTTTCTTTTCTCACATATATAGATTCTAATCACAGAAGGTGTGGAATTCCAATTTGTGACCTCTCTTATGAAATATAGATCGCAAACTCTTTTGGTTCTAAAAATTAATTTAACCATCCTAGGCGTTGCCAAGTTGCCTGATGCGCCGGCAAACAAATTAACAAGAGCTCGATCACAAGTGAACATAGAGCACGTCTTGAAAGAAGATGTGACAGTAACGCCTTGCCTGGCTCCATCTTAAAGCGAAGAGAGACGTTCTTCCTGCCTTTTGTGCTAGCTAGCTTCCAGATCTCAAAACACGAAGCAACTTTTTCACTCTTCGGAAGCAGCACACACAGCATCTCATCAAGCAACTCCATTCTTGTTCTACCGCGGACAAGGTGGTAGGCGAGATTAACGGTAACTAGAGACCCAGCTTGGATCATGATCCCCTTTCATAGAAAGTGGGGAAACAAACAATGATCTTGCCCACAAGCTGTCCAACTGGGTCTTCTCACATCATTCGATACACCTCGTAGAAGTGGGAAAGCAGTAGTACTGTAGGCAAGAACTCAAACCCAATGCTTTCTTCTTCCCCTCCCAACCATCACAGTGGTGCTGTGTCTTCCCCCCACTACATCTTCGTCACACCCATGCAAACATCATCATGCTTAATCAGTCACCATGTTTGCGAGGGCGCCTGCACCGATGCCCACCATGGAAGATTTCTAGCCCCACTCCAGATTATGCTTCTATGTGTAGGAAGATATGATACCTTCTCATCTTAAGATCCAAAAACTTGTACGCTCATAGACGTACGTTTAATTAAATGACAAGATTGTCTCCCGACCTTTATTACAGCAGGATGGATTGATGACAGGAGAGTTTTCTCCTGGCATCTTTTACACTGCTGGATCAGACTTAAAAGTGGTCTTGGGGCTAAGGACGATCGATCGATGAATCTAAGTATAGTGGGTTATGCGTTTTTTGGCGCGTCATAATTCACCATGAAATAGTGATGATAAGAGAGAAGGAAGTAGGTATCACCTTTTATAAAAGAGAGAAAGATTTAGAGAAAGATTTGGGGCACATCCAATGTATATGTCATCTTGCACATCCAGCGAATGTGTGTCATAATTTTTTAGAGTTATTTGGTATTAAAATAGATTGATGATAAATGGAAGATAATTTTAAAATTTTAAAGATATTTTCAAAATTTTGAGAATATCTTCGCTCTATTCCTAATCTATTTCGATACTAAACATGATTTAGGGTTTAAAAAATGAGGATCCATGAGTTAGCACAACATCAGAGAATATTATGTAAGATAACATGTGCCATCTTACATATCTTAGAATGTGCACCAAAATTTTCTCAAATGTTTACTACCCATGCGAGAGGCAAGCTGGTTCTAACTCAAAGTGTTTCTATTTTTTTCCCCATTTCTCCATAAGACCTTATTTGCCCCCATTTACTAGTACTTTTTTATGTTATAGCCTAATGATATCCCACTACTTAGAACCCCAACACTGCCCCAGGTTGAAATTTAGGGCCTTGTGCTCCCACCCCACCCTTATGTCCAACTTGCCTAACAGTGGGAGACCTATTTACTTATACTTGGTGCATACTCTCACAAGGGTATGTGATTAAATGTCCATCACACCAATATAATTGAGTACTCAATTATATATGTATATTGGTTAATTTGGATGCACCCGTCGGTGATGTGCACGAATTTATAGGGGTGTAAACGATCCGAGTTGAGCCGAGTTATAGTCTGTTCAAACTCGAGCTCGTTTACTTTTGACGAGTTTGAACTCGACTCAAAACTCGTCGAGCTTCTGCAACCGACGCTCGAACTCGACTCGATTTAAATTTTTAGAACTCGAACTCGGCTCGATGAACAACTCGTTTACATAATCGAGCTCGTAAACGAGTTCGAACTCGAGTTTTCAAACTCAAAACCTCACTTAAAAAATAATATTTAAATAAAATTTATTTTTTAAAAAAGTTTATACTTTGAGTTTTTAAACTCAAAATTAAAATTAAATTTTGATTTTAATATTTAAATAAATTTTACTTATTTTTAAACGAGAACAACCGGGAGCCAAATAACAAAGAGGTAAATTTTTTTATTACTAAATGCCGGTGAACTACACGTTTCAAAGGGTGAAGGGCTATTTTATAGCCTTCCCAGTCGGCCAGCACTTTGTGCTGATCGATATGGGACTAAACAGGGGGGGGGGGGTCCAACAGGGCGTGGGCGGGGTGGGCATTGTTGTCCGGTGACCTCCGCCGCTACCGTTGGTGCCGGGAGGAGCATCTGGTATTGGTCAAGTGCCTGCGACGGAGGCGGTTTCCGTCCGGTGCTGTCGCGAAGGGTCGCTTAATTGGAAGCTCACGGTGCGGCGGTGCCCGGGTGGAAGCTTCAACCGCCGCGGAGCTGTCGTTGGGACCTCCGTCCGGCACTTGCGGAGGGTTCACGGGGGGGGGGGGGGGGAGCGGGGGGAGGCAGCGGCCAACGGGCAACGGGGGGAGGCAAGCGGCCACGCCGCCAGTAGGGGAGGAAGTCGCCTGCACTGCACAGGCGCCCGCGCCCTGTCGCGGCATCTGGAGGAAGAAGATGAAGCCATGTGAACCTTGAAAAACTTATTTTTATACATATACCCTTATTCAGTTGATATTATTAAAATCAAATTTTTATAAATACTTTATTTATCTAATTTGTACATGTACCCTCTAATATTTAGTCTTTTATATTTAATTCCTAAAAAAATTATAATTTAATAATAAATTTATAAAAATAACAAGTAACATTATTTTAACAATAAATGTTTAACCAAATTATTAACGAGTATTTAAACAAATTCTAACGAGTATTTAATCGAGTTCTTAACGAGTACTTAAACGAGTTGTTCACGAGCATAATCGAGTCGACCTCACATGTGTTCGGACTCGGCTCGTTGATGAGCCGAGCTCTTTTTTTTGTTCAAACTCAACTCGTTAATTAAATAAACGAGTCGAACCGAACTTTTATCGAGCCGAATATCGAGCTACTCGTCAAACGTATCAGCTCGTTTACACCCCTAGGCCACCAAATAGTTCTTTACGGACTACTTTGTCTCTTATTTATCTTATTTATACGAACAACCAAGTGGCAAAAAATAAGTTGCCATTTGTCTCTTATTTATCTTGAGAAAGACTTCTTGTATTTTTCTGTTGCACTTATGTTGTACTTTGAGACTCTCTCATTAGTCAATGTGTTATTGGCACATTATATCCACCCAATAAGAAAGTCAAAAATGCAATAGAAGTGCAATCTTTGTCATTTATCTTATTTATTTAGTTATTTGTCTAATATTTGTCATATTTATTTGATTATTATCTACTATTTATCTCACTTATTTAATTATTTGTTATCTAGATTATTTAGTTATTTGTCACTACTGCGCAAGTCAGTCTCAGGGGGAAGAAGATGTTTGATATGTTGGGGGACCTTGCAATACTAAATTTTATGTTCATATCCCTATTTACATGATTTGTATATATACCTTCATTCACATAATTTGTGTGTATACACTGTGGATTTAGTCTATGATATTTAAACCCTTATAAGTATTTTATATTGTAATAATAATTATATAAAATAAATAAATATATTTATATCATTATATTCTCATACTTATTATATTTAAATAAATATTAACAAATACTTAAATAAACTCTTAATAAATATTTAATCGAATTCTTAACAAACTGTTCATGAATATAATCGAATAGAGTTCACGTATATTTAGATTAGACTTTTTTATAAACTGATTTTTTTTTTATTCAAAGTCCGCTCGATCGTTTTACACCCTTATATACGTTGGACGTCGATCGCGTTTTTTCCTCTTATTACAGTCATCTGTACTTTAGTTAAGGAAAGTTATGCGGTACGGCTGGAATCAAAGCAAGTCTCTCTCTCTCTCTCTCACACACACACACACAAGCGATCTCTCTTCAAGTCTCGTCTACGATTGAACGAAGGAACAGTGTCCGGATAAGCACTCGGCGGTACAGAGAGAGAGCAGAGCTCACCCTACGTTAATGGAGGGGTCGGCCCCGGCCGTACGCCACAAGTCGTGCATACAGAGTACCACAGAAAGCACTGCGGTGGCCTTCACGTTGTGGTCGACAGGCCATGGCCGTCCCCCACCATTACTAAGCTCTCCTGTACCTGCCCCAGCTTGGCCTCACCCGCAGGTCATACTTGGCCATGTTGTCTGGATTCTTTGTTTCGGCGTTGGATCCAGGATTCAGGACGTCCAATATTTAAAGCCCTCAATTTCTGGCATCAATAACATTTTTTACTCGTAAAAATAGATAAAAAAATTTATTTGGCACAACATTTGAGTGGTCGAACATTAGATCTCATATTTTATTACTGCGTGGAGCTCAAACATCCAATCAATCAATATCTTATAAGTCGGGCAAATTTTTTTTTTGTTTTTACCCATTTCACAGTACAAGAATGTTGCTCTTCGGACACATGATCCATGCATTTCATCCTTTGAAACGCCTCTTCCTGGCTATCCCTTAATTTCTTCCTGTGGGTGGATACTTGATATAGATTCTTGGCCGTCCCCAATACTGCACATGATGAATGTTAAGTTGGGAATTAATTAAAGTCTAGTTTTTTGGATAAGCAATGTAGAGGTGGGACGTTATTAAGGTAGATGACTTAATTTAATTATTGAGCTTTAATTCATCATATTGGATTGTTGAAAAAAGAGTGGAAACTTTCCCAATCCCCTTCGATATATTGTGTATGAAGGGTTTCGGTATGTAAGATCTTGTTTTAAGGTGTGATATTTCGTGGGTAAGGCATGATATATGATGGTTTGAAACATATGAATCTTCTAAGCACTATAGATGGTGGATGCTGTGTTAATTAAGTGAGGAATTAATATTATGGTGCATGCTATATACTTCATCTGCAACCATTATATCTCGGCCGTCTGATTTTCTTATAACTTGAGTTTATTTTTTTCTCTGATTTGGTGTAAGAGTGTCAAGACAAAGAAGATTACAAGATATGTGAAAATTTTATTTTAATTTTTTAAAAAAACTAAGGACGCTAATTTCATAATTGATGTAAGAGAATACGCAAGAAATTAATTAACACTCCTAGAAAAGGGAGAGATGTAGAAATTAACAAGAGACGAGGGAATTATAGAGATCAAACATCTATCATCAGTTAACATTGACAATACCAAGTTGATTAGTATTTAAATACTAAAATAGACGTCTCAAGACTACGTACATCAACTTAATCAAACATGCATCTATTATGGGTCATGTTCATCAAGAATATCAATCGCATTTTATACTAAGCCAACATATATATTAAGGTTGCAAATCTAGCAGATACATATTAATTTTGAGTTTGTTCGTTTACATTATTTGAATAATATGTATCCGCTTCAAATAGAAATGGATACAGAATAGATATAGACATATTTGAGGACAATAATTTAATAAATTTATATGATATTTTAATATAACACAAAGGTAAAGATTAGTAAAAATATATATATTAAATATTAAAATAATTTAGTATCAAAGCATGTATATATGAATAATAAAGATATTAAAGAATCACAAAATTCCTACAAAAATAGCCATAAATTAACATACAAGAGCAATAAAATCTTAACATTTAAATGAAGTAGAGTTTTAAATTGAGTGGGTATGATAATTTCAAAACTACTCTATTTATTAAACGGATATCCATTAATTAAGATTTGTCGGATACTGTAAGTGAATAATATTTTGAAATCCAAATATGTAAATGAAATGGATTCAAATAAAATCTAGATCTATTTACAGTCCTATATATATTTAAGAGTTAATTAGTTGTATACCCTTTAAAATTTTTCAAATTATTTTTATACCTTAATTTTATGGAAACAACTTATATACCTCTAAAAAATCTAAGAACCTACATTTGTACACCTACCATCACCGATCCGTTACTGAGCTACCTAGCATGTTAACTTGATGGGGAGAAAAGACTAACTTACCCCTAAATTTGGTTAACTTACCCGCAATGTCCACCCACCCTGTCAGACCCATAGGTAATTCGAGAGTTTTTCATAGATATACAGATAATTAACCCCAAGTTTCTTGACAATGATGGGTGAAACGTTGGGGGCAAGTTAACCAAATTTAGGGGTAAGTTAGTCTTTTCTCCCATCAGATTAACACTCCAATTAGCTACAGTAATGGATCGGTGACGGTAGATGTACAAATCAAAGTTCTTAGATTTTTTAGAGATATGTATAAATTGTTTTCATAAAATTAAGGGTATAGAGGTAATTTGAGAAAATTTTAAGAGTATACAGGTAATTAACCCTATATATTTAATTAATAATACATCATTAAACAATCATCAAATGAGATACGTACGCAAGATCAACAGCCGGATATGATCTCCTAATGGAAATCGGATAAGTAGCCTGTGGGGACAAGTGACGACCATAACACGTCCTCCCTTCAAGAAACGACACAACAGTGTCCCCCTCCACAAAAGGGACCTTAGACTTGTTCGATTTGGCTTTCTCAATGCTTCAAGATCCCCCACCCCCACCATCAAATCCCATTATATATATATATATATATAATATATATATATAGATGTGAAGAGGAAAAAAAAACACTTGTCACATCAGAGCCCACTCTAGGAGGTGGGGCTCCCCCTATGGATAGGATAACAACACTTTGCTCCCCAACAACATGAGCTCATGAAGAAAAAGGATGGTGTGAATTTTGGACAAGTGTGGCAACTGGTACTGTTGCTACTCCCGTCAATGATTGCTTGAACCCAAGGTTGAGGAAGAAGTGGTGAAACCGATGTGTGCCCTCCTACGTACTCCCACACCATGTGGTGAAGAAGAACCATTTGCTACATACAGTGGACGGATACCTGTTCGATATCCATTCACCATAGAAGTTTTAAATATTTATCTTGGTTAAGAGAAGAAAGAACCTCCACTCCACTTGGGGATCGATGTGGACGCAGTGGGGAGTTGGGATGTGGTTGGTGGGCGCCAGAGCCAAGCAAAACAACAGACACGTCGCGGTCGAGCCAAATCCAAGGCCTCCCGCCTCCCTGTGGGGCTTCTCCTCTTCCCCCAGCAATCGCCCTTCTTGTTGGTCCTTTATGATCATGTCCTCGTAAGAGCAATAACTTTGTATGGTCACTCTCATTTGATATGGTTAGCCTAAGCTAATAGAGGTTGCATATATGTCAGGAAGCAGTCTTGGGTGATGCTTAGATTTAGCTTTCAAGCTCGAGTTGGGGCTGCTTGTGATGTAGAGGAACTAATTAATAGGGCGTTGATATGGGTGATTCACTATTGATCTCCAAACAGTAATGGTATATGTGGTTTCTATAAGCTCCAACCAGATTTTAAGAGCGCCTTCATGCTTGTAATGTTGAAAACGGATGGGGCGCCCTTCAAATATAAATTGATAGAACCCCAAGGTCTCATTTTATTAGACCTAGCTCAGATCAGTACATCTGTACATGGGAGAGAAAGAGGTTAAAGGATCAGTTCCAGAGGAGAACTTAATTTTATATCGGAATGCATATGTTTCTTCTCTCAAAGTCATCTTCAAAAGGGCATCAACATTAATTGCAAGTAATTACCCAGAGGACAGGTGCCAATCAATTAACCCAAACTGAAGGTTTTAGGAAGAATAAGATAGAATAAGTCTCACTGAAAACCTTCTTCCGCTAAGTCTCCATTCTTGGACCAAATGAGTATTTTCTTCTATTGACTTGTATATAAAAGACCAAGGTAAAGAATTCGTGTCAAAATGTGGAGTTATCCAACGGTTTAAAATTAACCTTTGATCATATGACACTTCAGGAGAAGGTGATAATGTTAACTAGGAGCATTTCAGGATAACATTAAGGTTAGGAAGATGCTACTTTGTCGGAAAATAAGACAAGGAGCAAGCCACTATGCGATGCCATTCATGACCTAATTTATGCCATCTTGCTGCTCCTGTTAATTTCTTCGAATTAGATATGGTGAGCACAAACGACAGCCAGACATCTGTGAAGGACCTCTAAGAGAATAAATGTAAACAAATTGTTTCTTTTTCATATTTGTTTGAAGGGCTACTTCACTCAGTTTTAAGAACTTATGGATGTAAATTTTCACTGATATTTGTCCAAATAATAAAGCTGAAACATTTTTCATGCTTCCTTTGTTGCCTTTATTTGGGATAGAAAGAAAGATGACAAACTTCCAATCTTAATTATGGGATGAGCAACATTTTTTACCGGTAAAAAGAGGTAAAAAAATTGCTTAATGGTTATACTGATTGGTTAGACATCTGGTCCTATATGTTACTGGCATGTGGGGCCGGGCACCTAATCAATAGGCATTTTTACCAGAACTTTTTTACCTATTTTAATTATGAGTGAAAAGTGTTGGTCTTATGAGATTAATCTATAGGCATTCACAGATGTCTCGCGCTGTTCTTCTACGAATTCATTCATAAGATAGATCATCTATAAAATTTTAAATAATTTTTTTTTTTCAAATTTAATCTGTATTAGGCTATGCCTCTAGTTGTCAGATTCTATGATTATCAATAAAAAATCTCGGCCATCCTTGACCTTTTATTAAAAAAAAAAAAAACCTATAGGCATTCTGCTTCCATGTCTAGCTTATCTATATATGTCATATCAGTGATCGAGAAAGGTAGACCAGTGGGTTTCAGCAATTCTGATTTGTTAACAAGTAAGCTAGCTAGGTATCTCTCTAGCCAGACCACTTTAATATATATATTTTTCATCTTAAATATTACCATCTTATGTGGGCGAGTTGTACAAAAACTTATAAAATACTTCAACATTCAGGACACCACTACTTAGGTTGTGTACTGCCAAGAGTGTATTGGTTGCAAGGTAAAGAAAAAGGTAGGGTCTCACTATGTGACAAAGCATGCAACTTTTCTCATCTCTACTAGTACTGGTGGCATAGAGTGGGCAGCAACCTAAAGAAGCTAGTCCTTTCTCCCTGCTTTTCACAACTCTGCCTTTCTATCTTATTCTTCCTAAAACCTTCAGTTTGGGTTAATTGATCTTAGCTAGTCCTAGCTCAACTTATCTTGGATATGGATATTGACTTGAACCTGATTTTAACAGATCTTTAACCTTGTATTGCCCAACTCAAACTTGGATTCACCATCCCAGACTACATATCCAATTCATGACAGCCTACAGTTCCCAATCTGGAAACCATATGACATGGTAAAACACACAAATACCATGTAATGACAGTTCAGATGGAGAACACTTCCTAGCTACTAGACTTCCAACTCAATTTTCCACAAGGATTAGGTCTTAACTCAACTCAAGTTCTAAATAGATTATCTCATCCAAATGGGCAACTCTTCTCAGATCTTCCCAGTGCTGTCGTTTTGCCACCAAATTTGCTTAGAGGGTAACAGTGGCCACATCGGTCTCCGCCACTACTGCACTGTCACCATCAACACCTTGCCATGTGGTCTCTTATCCATCATCAATCACACCAAGTGTTAGCAGTTTCTGGAGTCATTTCAACCCACCAAGTTAGTATATTAAGGAGGACATGAAACAGTACTCAGAGGCATGGCAGTGGTTAGAATTTGATGCCAAACTATGGTGGCTCACATTAATTAGCAGAGTGCTAGAGATAGAATGGAGCATGGTCAGTAGTTCATCTGTGCTCAGCAGTTTGGTTGATCAATATAATGCAAGGAAGTAGGAAACAGATGGACGAATGGGAGGCTCATCAAGTGGTACTTTACTCACCCCCATCCCACCTCTTTAATTAGCTTACGTCGTTTGATTGCCTTTACACATTTGTTTAATGTGGCCGGTAGCCCACATTAAAGAAGTGGGGAAATGCTAACGCAATGTGAAATGAGAAAAGATAACAGGATATCTGTCACATCAATGTGATAGTTATGACTAGTGGGCAATTATGTAACCTTTTTTATTTGGTGGAAAGGTGCAGATCATGAGAAAGTTCTCCATGTACCCACGTTTGTATTCCTCTTTGTTTTCTCATATATAAATGTGGTGTCATATTGACAAAACAAGTTGCAGCCGGTGGTTGTAGGAGTCGTCATGTGTTGAAGCTTGTGGAGATGGGTAACAAGCTTAATGTCCTGTACATGATAGTTTGAAAATGATGTATTACCAAGTTTCCATATTAGAAATGTGGAATGCTATATGTCAAGAAAAAAAACTAGCTTTCCATCTTAGAGTGTTCAGCTAACGTCTGCTCCAAACACATACGGGGTGGAACTTGCAACAATATTATATTAAAGGGACAGCTAGCAGCAAGTCGCTCTTCTATGCTCAAAGAGGTGTGCGTCGACACAAATTTCTCAAATTATATATATTGTATGGAAGCCGACAGTTCCTGATCAACGAGTGAAAAACTTCATGTCAATCTACATGGATTTTTTTTTTTTTCAATGCTCTATTAAGCTCGCTATGGGCAAGATTCATGGTCTTGAACAGTACTGAACCCCAACTTAGAACACCGGCATGCATAAATTCAAAGCCACACCGTAAAAAAGAAGATTTAGAAAGGAAACAAAGAGATCAGGCACCATTCAAACCGACCTCAGAAAGATCTGCAGCATTCCAGCTAGTGGTGCATGCACTGACCCTCATGCAAAAATTGGAGGAAGAAATCCACACCCAACCCTGAGAAGTTTCAGAATTTTTTTTTTTTAATCTCAAATACTGTGTGGAAAGGGGGAGGCCCTAATAAGTCAAGATTCTCAGACCAATTTGGCTTCTTTCGGTCGCGTACTCACAATCCAACACCATCATCTTCTTCTTTTACTTCTCCTCATCCTCCCCTTTCCCCCAATTCCATCATTAGGCATGATGGGTGACGCAGCCCACCGGAGACAAATCCAATTCCATGCAATTATCTCTCTCTCCTAATGGCCATAATCACCGAGCTAAGATGGGTATCATTAGGCCATTTTCTCTCATGGCAGCATGATCCGCACATCTGATTTCACTGATGTCTTGGAGTGTTGTAGCTACATTTGCAAAAGTAAGGCCGGGGACAATAATTAATTTGTTTGTCATTTTTCAAATAATTTCTCATTTTTATCGTAAAATAAAAAATGATAAATTAATTAGAAGTTTCTGACTATAACAAAGAGATTCTTACTGTAACAAGACTTAATATATACCGTAATAGGTGATAACAGTACTTACTGTAATAAGTTACAGTTCTGTTAAGAACTAACAAATAAGTCAAAAATCAATTTGATAGAGACTCTTAATTAATTTACCCAATAAAAAATACAAAATATAAATTTTTTTATTCTTATAAATGAATACTGGATGATCAAACAGTAGACACCCATTAAACAAAACCTAATGTGGAACAGAAAACAAAAATTTAAGAAAAAATGGCTGCACCGAACAAGGTGTACATGTAGCAAAACTTTTGTTGATATGAGACTTACGATGGACGGCCGAGATGACGGCTGTGAAACGGAACGGAGGGTGGCGTTTCCGTTTAGTGCTTTGGAAAAGTGGAAAGAATCACATGAGAGGGGGGGGGTAGATGGAAAGGGAGAAAAAATATGTATAAAAGTAAGAGAACCCATCAAAAAAATATATGTAGAAAGTTAGATAACCCATCAAAAAATAAGGCCAAGGCTTCCTCCCTACTTTGAGTTGTCCTCTACTTTTCCACTTTTCTCTTTGCTTTTATATATAGGTTTCATGGCTGGTAAATTAATATATCTCTTTTCGAAATAAAAAAAGCAGATCATAGAGAAATGGGTAGACTGCCGTACGTCTCATATTTGGCACGCCACACTTTTCTTTCTCTAATTACAATGGACGATTAAAAGTGTTGAACCTTATTCTTGAACACTGTTTAATCGTTCAGACGAAACATGTATGAGTGAGTTAAAGAGATAAATATTAATTTTAAGAATAACACTGTTAATTCTCCAGTTGGAAGAATCAAATTTGTGTCTAAAAATAGATGATAAAGCATATCGAAATTTTAATTTAACAAATGTGAGATGTGGTGCTCTTGGACTTGATCTTCTTGTCCAATTTGATGAATGAGTAAGAGAGAGGAGAGGGAGGGAATATGACGTCACGAAATGTTAGTATATATGAATATTCTTAAAAAAACCTCTATGAAGGGTCAAAGATCAAAACAAAATGCTTGTTTTTCTGAGCTTTAGAACCATACATGTAATTTTGTATATACACACATATATTTATATATTAAACTCATTTTTATGACAAAAAATGTAGAAAGTATGAAGATTTAAGTTTGAACCTAAATCTAATATTAAGGAGATGTGACATTAATTATAAAATAACTAATCATTTAAGAGACCCGACACTCCTTATTATGAGTTAGGGAGATGTGATTATATATCCTAAAATAACTAACTATTTAGAGGCTCCCTATTATGAAATTGTCATCTTCTACTTTATTTTCGATGTAGGACCAAATTTGAATCACACACCCCTTAGACGGATCCAGACATTTAACTCGTGATATTATTATTTTTTGTCAGGCACTATAAACTTTCTGAACTCACATCTCTAAAGAATTAAATATCTTGAGATATATCTGATTGTGTTCAGACAAAATAGGATCTCTTTATTTTCTCAATAATTTATATAGAGATACTCTATAATTATATAGATTAATCATGAACTTAAGCAATTTTATTTTGATACTTTTTTTTTTCTTATCTATTTTTTCTTAATTATCTAGTTATCCACCCTTTATAAGGATAGAGTTATCACTCAAAATAAAAAAAAATAACTATGAATTTATGCTCTCTTATCCCCCTTTTCACCCCTTCAAAGTGTCAATCGCCATGTAAGGAATAAGCAACTCATGGGTACTATAGCGTTGCTTTCTACCTAAAGTTGAAAATAAAAAATAAGATCGAAATAACTTAAACTCTAAATAAATTCCATCTCATCGATCACGTAAAAAAAAAAACTTCCCTCACATGACACATAGAAGAATATCATTTTTTTAAACTTAACTAGGGATAATAAGTTATCTCACTCCCTAGTTAGGGAAAATAAACCCGAATCTTTTACATCATTCGTATCCTATCCTAATTTTTATGCCCCGCATTAATTAATCTACTCGCATTATAAACACTAATTATTAGGATACATCACCATATCCATCCATAGATTATGTCGGGTTATTACCAACTTTGACAGCTAACCAATTACGCGAAGCACTTGAACTCCAGGATCCCAACTACCGGTGTCGGAAAGCCCTCATCCGTCCCCGACGTCACCATGAGAAATTTATGACGTCAAGCTAACACCTCCCCCCTCACCCCGTTATTTTTACCCCTCGCTCGCCAAACCCAACCGCGCCTAGCGGCAGCCTAGCACTGACCCATATCAAAAAGCGCGCACCGAGACAAGACAGCAGCGAACTGGAAGTCTCAACTTCTCATCAGCCACGTCGTCCGCATTACCTAGGTTAGCCCCCCCAACCCAAGCCCATCCGTACACTTTGCACTACACCATTATCCTGCTTTGCTGCTCTTCTCTGGCAGAGAGAGAGAGAGAGAGAGAGAAAGAGAAAGAGAAGGCATACGAGTAGATAGAGGGAGAAGGGACCGAGTTCAGAAACCATCTGAGAGGGCTGCCCACCGCCCGCCCCCACCGTCGTCTCTTTTTCCCCTCGGGAAAGATACGAGCGGATCTTAGTCTGGGGCTGGCTGAGAGGGTCGGCGTTTAGCTCCAACGGGGTGAGAATAAAAAAGAGACTGGGGGTGCGCGCGGGTGGCAGCTGCGCCAGCCAGCTTGAGCAGAAGACGGAGAGAGCTCATGTGCGAGCGGGCGGTTGATCACCGTGGCCCGGCAGAGGCCAAGCCCTGGCGGTCGTCATGGCTGGGCCTGGGATGCCCACCATGCCACTGGTTCTTTTTTCCTCGGGAAAACACTCTCCTTGGAGACATTCCTCGCACAGTAGTAGTAGAGTTGTATACAGAAAAGGGAACGGAAACCCACGCACAGATGAGTGGGGAGAAGGCAAACAGCAGACTCCCAGTCTCCCTCTCTGCGTCTCTATGTAGTTTTTAGAGGAGGAGGGTGTTTTATTAATAGAAAAAACAATGTTGTCAGTGTGTGTGTGTTGGGGGGGGGGAGGTTGGCAGCTGCACAAGCATCGATCGATTAGTTTACACCAGCAGAATAGAGGAACACCGGAGGAGGCGGGGTTTTGGAGGGGTGGCCGTCCCCGAAAGAAAAAAGGTGGTGTGGGACTAAAGAAAGTGGGCTTGCTGCTACCCCTCTCTCGAGCCTAATCTAGTGACACAAATTTATGCAGAAAAAAGGAAACGACAGTGCCTGGCACCTGTGTCAGCCTTTCTCAGGAACCCTCCCACCCTCTTCCCCTGCCAACCCAGCCCCCACCCACACGCACCTGGGTCTAAAAACTACTCGGGTTCACAGTACACACTAGAGAACCCACCTCCCACCGTCCCGACCCCCCGTTAAAAAGAATAGACGGAACAGAACAGGCAGCAGTCCACCACCCACTATAAAACATGCGGTTTAATTAGGGGGGCACCAAGTGTTCGACGAAATAAAGAAAAGGCAGTATCAAGTACGTTATTAATCTAAAGGTGGCGGTGGTGGTGAGGGGGGGGGAGGCTACAACATTAAACAAGTGGGGACTGGTCACACAGAGGGGTTCAGTGGCACTCCCGTGGTTCATGGTGTACGAGGGCATAATGCCGGCGGGCGGCGAGAGGTTGCCCCCCGAGCCCGGCTCCCCACCCCATCGATGGAGGGGCGCGGCAGCGAGCCAACACGAATGATGGGGCCCCCCGCGACGGGGAAGCCGACAAACGCCAGTTGCGAGCCCCGCCCCGCCCCGCACCCCCGTAATAATTCCTTCCTCCCCGGGCGCGCGCGACCCATCGTTGTGTTGGGGGGCAGAGGCGCACAACACTACTCGCTGCTAGCTAGCCCGGCAGGGCATCCTGCCTCCCCACTTTCCTCTGCTCCGGCGGACCACCCGTAGGCGCAAGGGGACAAGAGAGCCCCGGTGGGGCCCGCGGGCACGGGGGAGGGTGGGGCCGTCTGGCTCGGTCGTTCGGGTGCTCTTATCGTGGCGCGGAGGGCAGCGGAACGGGCCCTCGCCAGCGTCTTCTAATTGCGCTCGGCGCACAGGGGAATCTAGAGGCGCCGGCACCACCATCCCGCTTCAGCTGGGGTCACTGTTCATGGAGAGGGGGAGATTGGAGAATAGTGAGAGAGAAAGAGAGAGGAGAGTTGGGTGGGCTAGAGAGAAACATAGAGAGCTAGCTGGGTTAGAGAGAGAAAGAAAGAGCTGGGTGGGTTAGAGAGAGAGAGCTGCTAAAAAGAAAAGAACTGGAGAGAAGGGGGAGAGAGATGAGCAGGTTAGAGAAAGACCGATAGAAAAGTGGAGAGAGAGAAAGAGGGGGAGAGTAGCGTGGGTTAGAGAGAGAATGAGAGTGAGTACATGTCAGAGAGAGAGAGAGAGAAGAGAGAAACGGAGAGAGGGATAGGTGGGTTAGAGAGAGAGATAGTGGGTGCATAGAGCGAGAGAGTTTAGTGGGTTAGAGAGAGAAAGAGAGTGGGTACAAAAGAGAGAGAGAGGGCGCTTTAGTGGGACAAAACGGGACTGCCGTCGTCTCCGCTTGCTCCGTCTCCCTGGTCGCCCCACTCTACTGCTGCTGGTGCTACTCCCTCCCTCCTCGGCGCCGGGGCTGCCCCGGGATTCCGGTTTTGCCCCTACGGCAGGGTGTGATGATGGCGGCCTGCGAGGGCGGAGCCCGTGGCTTCGTTTAGATCGTTCCCAGCTGCTCTCCTTGCGCTGTCTCCCTCTCTCATCTCTTAAGTCTCTATCGCTCTGTCCGCTCCACTCTGCTGCCTCTCGGCCTCGCCTGCCCTCTCGTCCCCTTCCTGTAGATGGCTCGCCTGAGGGCGGTGGAGGCGGAGACATCGGAACCGGCGAGGAAGAGGAGCGAGAGACTACGCACGAAGCAGGCGGGTAGAGGGTCCTGCCGGGGCAGTTAGGCCCGGCGAAACCAGTAAATCGCTGTTACCGAAGGGCATGATCGGTTCTCCGAGTTGACCGACGTGTTACGTGCTTGGCTTGGAGTCGTCCCGATCGGTGGTGTTCTTCCCGCATTCTTCCTTCGGCGCCGCCCCCCTTCTGCGCCATGGGTGTGCTGCTGAGGGAGGCTCTGAGAAGGCTTTGCGCTGAGATCGGTTGGTCTTACGTGGTGTTCTGGAACGCGATCCGCTGCGGGAACTCGAGGTAAGCTCAGTACTCTGGAGAGCTGCTTCTGGTGATCTATGCTTGGTCTGTGGCGTTGTCCTGGGTCATCGGATTAGGGTTTTTGGATAAAGTTGGTGATTCCAGGGTCAGATTGTGCATATTCTTTCGTAGGATCGCGGCCATTTGGTTTATTTACTCGCCGGGACGGATCGAAAAGGAAAAAATCCCGGTCCTTTTTGGCATAAATGTAGGGCGATGGTTACGCTTCTGTCGTTATTTGCGTTGTTAATAATTGCTATCATCGTATACCGTTGGCCATTGTCTTTAAAGGGAACAAGAATTTCTCATCTCTTGAGTTCCCAATTATAGGAAGCTCTATAATCTCACTTTCTGCGGAGCAAAATTGAGCTTTTTTGGGTTTCTGCCGCAGGCATTTGGTTTGGGCGGAAGGTCACCATGAGCAGCAGGCCAGAGCTTCCGCTGCAGCCGGCGTTTCCGCGCTGGAGCAAGCGGGGTGTTTTCTCAAGGGAGGCGACGTGTTCCGGGAGACTGGTGATGATGTCGATCCGCTTGCTGAACTCGCATGTCGGGCGGAGGACAGAGTTGGTGACCTGGTCAGGAAGATGAGATCTCAGGTTCATGTTGTGGGAGACGGGTGGGTTTCATGCTATCTGATGTTCTAGCCTTTACATAGGCTTGGATCATTGTTCTATACGTGGGGTTCCTTTCTGGAATAACTGGGATTCATGACACTTCTTGTTGTTCAGGTTGGTTGGGCGCGCTGCTGTTACTGGAAACCATCGATGGATTTTTCAAAATGGTGAAGGCTACGTGTCAGAGGTATAGCAGATGTGTCTCCGTCTTGGTTTGTTCATGATTTACTTGCTTGGTGAACATTCGTGGACTTTTAACACTCAGTGATGACCCTCATCTGGTCTATTAGTGTTATCTATTCTTCCTGCTTTTTGTGTACATGAGTTGGTGATGAAGAAATTATGGAAGATTTTTGCCTACCTTGCTTAATTTGTTCTTCACATCAACAATTATGTTCTGTTTTAGAATAAAACCAACAGTAGTCTTTGTTATTGACGTGGTCTCTTTCCCTCTTGCTCCAATAATAGACACTGTGCTGCCCAGAACACTTCCTTCTTCCCCTTTTCCCGTTTAGTTTGTAATTGGGATGAGGTGCTTTGGGGTGAAAGGGGGGAGGGAGACTTTTTATCGTGCAACCTATTTTCCAAGTATTTCTTTTTTATATTTTCATCTCTCCCAGCATGACGCACAGCAAAGTAACATCACATTTTTGATCTGGTGTTTTTTAGGCCACAATGCCTTTGCCTTTGTAAATGCTGGCTTATTCTCACAATAATATTACCTTTTTTTTTTAACGTGTTGGTTCTTTCTAGATACAGTTGTTCAATAGGCGAAGCACTAGTCTTATCGGGTATCCTCCTCCCTTCAACCAAAATCTCATATTAAGCAGATCATTTGACAAGTAAAATATGTTGTCACCTGCAAGAGGTTCTTTTATCTTAGGCTACATATTTGATAATGGAAATTGGCTTAAGACATAGTATAGTTTTCTTATTCTTTTGAGAAGCCTTATCTTTCAAAGCCCTGTTCATCATGCATCATGCATCATGATATTTGGTTTCAGTTGAGCAGTTTTCTATTTTGTATGTCTTGAAATGTGGATAACTTTTTGAAGGAAGCTTTCTATTTGTTGTCCCCTGATCTTCTTGCTTGAATGTTGCCAGTGTTTGGATGAAATGAGCCATCAGTTTTCTGCAGGAATGAAGGTAAGAAATTGTACATGAACCTTACAGTTTGTATTTTAGTATACATTGGGATTCTGGACTTTGTTTGTATGCAAAGACTGAAAAATTAGCGTAGTTTAAGTTTAGATTGTATCATGAAGTGTTCCAGAAAACAGTCTCTGAGATTGGGTATATTTGTCTGCAGACAATTGCTATTATTCCTGTGCTTCCACATGGTGTTGTGCAACTTGGTTCCATTCAGATGGTAAGATATCGTCATATTTCATCGGTGCACAATGACTGCATCATAGATATGTTGCCTAAAATCTTTGATAACATGAGATACAATTTGATGGGGATCGAAGATCTGCGAAAACGAAGCCGACTGTCCCTTGCTTATTTTATTTGGCCTAATAGAGACCCAATTGATGTAATTTTATGTATTTGAGTAGTCTTAGTGAGGATGTAGGCCCAATAAGAGCCAATAGGGTCTTTTCTATTTTTCTGTAATTTTTGGTACGAATTCCAATAGGGTCTTTTCTATTAGGCCAAATAAAATAAGCAAGGGACAGTCGGCTTCATTTTCGCAGATCTTCGATCCCCATCACAATTCATATCTGGACATTCGTTCAACTCGGATTTGAAATTTAAGTCAATTTTGTATTCATCCTAAATCTTGCTTTTCTTTTGCTGGCCTTAAAAGTTGAAGCACTTGACGTTAGTGAGACATGATAGCTTGTATCCTTGCCATGCATTTGTTCCAGCTCTCTTGTGCTGAAAATGCACCATCGCTTTCGGCTTTTCTAATGTGTCCCCCGCTTGTAGGTGGGTTGGACATTGGGCTGGGTGGGGAGGGGGGTGGGTTCGAGTCCAAGCGGGGGTTGTTTGCCTGTGGCTTGAGCCATTTTTTTCCCCAAACTTTTCTAAGGCTATATATGTTTTTTTTCTGTGCATTGCATGTTTGTTGATGCCAACTAAGTTTGAGCTAGCTCCCTTGACATGGGAAATGTTCTGAAGGGATACACAATGGCAGTAGACTTGCACTGGTTTCTTTGGCATATTCGTTTTGAGCATGCAAGAATTCATGTACCAAAGTTGTTGAACAAAACCGTTTGCATGATTGATCTGGAATATTTTCTTTAATACTTGAACCAGGAATTCTCCATTTGGGGGTGAAATTCTGCTTGCAAGTTTAATTGTTCATAGATTGTCTTTGCCTTGTTAGATTGATTTCATTAATTAATTAGATGTGTTCTCTTTTCTCACACAGATTATGGAAAATATGGCATTTATACAACATGTAAGGCAACAGTTTCTGCAATTAGGGTGTGTCCCAGGTGCTCTTCCATCCGATGGTGCTCTAAAGGACCTTGACGTCAAGGAGGTGCCTATTGTTGGTCTTCCCACTTCTCTACATCAGTCTGGAACTGCTTGCTCCAACTTGTCCAATCTTCTGTCTTTTAACAGTGAGAACTTGGTGCCACAAATCAACAAATTACCTATCATAAATCCTCTTACAGAATCTTCTTGTATCTCTGGGAACCATTATTTGACAAGGCCCTGTTGAGTTCAAAACCAGCTCCAGTTGTAGGGGGTATGTCTACTCAGAACTGCTCCAATCAAGCAGTAGTTCCATCTAATGGCCAACTGGGAGGTCAAGCTGTTCTGTCTGTTGCAGATATGCCGCTTCACCGGACACAAATGCATAGGTCAAGCTATGGTAGCCGAAATCAACAGTCGCTTGGTGGATCATACTTGTCTTCTAGCAGCTTATCTTATCTCGAAGGCCAGATTTTATCTAATATCAGACAGCAGAGGCTTCTCAGCAATGCACCTTTAGGCAGCACAACAACAATCCAGCGACAACCTCATGGAAAAACAATTTCCGGTTCTCTAGTGAGCGGGGACAAGTCATCAAACAATGGGAATCATTTTGGAACATCTGGTCTGCTTTCATGTAGCATGGAGAAAGACACTATTGGAACTCAGAATAGGAACTCATGTGCTATTGCTGCAGCTCAAGTGGTAAGCAGTGCAAATTGTTCAGGTGGTTATTCTGCTGCACAAGATGACTGGCAGGGAAACACAGATAAACAGACACAGAGTATGTCAACAGTGACAACATCAAATATTGGGTATGATTTATTTCAAGCACTTGAAAACTCATGCAGTGATCCGAAGATATCCGCTCTCTACTGTGGGCCATCAACATTTTGTGTCCAAGATTATTGGGAAAGTAATCCAAAACCTATCCAAAGCACCCAAGCAGGTGGAAATTATGTTTCTGTTGGTAGCAGTGATTCTGCATCAAAAAATGGGGAGAAAAATAATGGTGAACACAAACCTCAGTACATAGTTGGTGAGTTTACTGCAGATGACTGTATTGCACATGTGTTTGGTGATGATTTGTTTGATGTATTGGGCATGGATTTCAAGGCCAAACACTGTTCTGGAGGTTTGGGTGCTTTTGCTGCAAATGGAAATGTTTTGAGTATTGGGGAATCAGGTGCTGATCTGTCCACTTGCATTAGTCAGTTGGAAGACCCTGTTTTTGATGCAATGCATGATGGGTTTTCCAGTTGTAGTGGGATTTTCACAGAAACAGGCCCTGATCAGTTGTTGGATGCTGTGATCTCTCAAATTAGCTCAGGTTCTAAACAGATCTTGGATGATGGTCGTTACTGCAAGGCAACTGTAACAAAGGCAACTAATTCTATGGTGCATATGAGCTCAAGTGATTGTGCCTGGGCATCTTTGCAACAGCAGATGCATGGGGAACATTCTGGTCCTCCTCCCCCTATTTTAAAAGTAGAAGCTGCATCAAGCTCTGTTAAATCAGCAGGTAGTGCAGGTAAAACTGGGGAATGTTCTCAAAAGGATGTGACATATAAATCTCAGATTGGTTTATGGGTGGAAAATGGTGAAAGCATGAAAATTGAAAGCATGTTGTCAGCTCAATGTAAAAGGATAGATGAAGTAGGAAAATCAAACCGGAAAAGACCTCGACCTGGAGAGAGCCCCAGACCAAGGCCCAAGGACCGTCAAATGATCCAAGACCGTGTTAAAGAGCTGCGAGAAATTGTACCACTTGGAGCAAAGGTGATCCTAATTGCATGGCTAAATCCTTGTTGGACTGACTGTTTTTTCACTATCTTCCTTTTCTTTCTCTAATTGCATAATGAGTTTTCTGAGACTCTTATTCTTCATTTGTTTTCTGGTGGAGCAGTGTAGCATTGATGCTTTGCTGGAACGAACAATCAAACATATGCTTTTCTTACAAAGTGTGACCAAACATGCAGACAAGCTAAAGGAAACTGGGGAGCCCAAGGTACATGCACGCTACCCATTTTCATTTTGATGCTTGTTTGGTTGGGTGCTGTTATCCTAAAGCCCTTTGAAACAAGCTTCTTTGCTTATCTAAAAATATATTTTTGAATATGCAATAATAGCAAATTCTCTTCCCTCCCATCAAATACGCCCTTTGAAATCATACCTGTGAAATTTGGTCATGAAGCTGAGGTGACCATGTGTCTACTAGAGTATGATTTCAGGAGATCACGGAATTTAAAAAATTAAGAAGTATGCAAATTAACCTGTAGGTGAAAGAACTTTTGCATTCGTCAACTCAGAACCTCTACTTTCTTTTCCCTTACAGATCATTAGTAAGGAAGGTGGTTTGCTCTTGAAAGACAACTTTGAGGGTGGAGCAACATGGGCATTTGAAGTTGGCACCCAATCAATGGTCTGCCCCATCATAGTTGAGGATCTGAAACCACCTCGCCAGTTGCTCGTGGAGGTAAACAGTCTAGTGGAACTGTGGAAGTGATGCGTTATGATCAGGTTGCAACTATGATTTATGAGGAAGACATCGGTATAAAGTATTGTATTTCTTGCAGATGCTTTGTGAAGAACGAGGTTTCTTTTTAGAGATAGCTGACCTCATCAGAGGCTTGGGATTGACCATATTGAAAGGGGTGATGGAAGCTCGAAATGATAAAGTGTGGGCTCGTTTTGCTGTGGAGGTAAATAACGCAGACGCTGGTAGAACCATGATTATCCAAATCGGTTGATCTCTCAGTTACTAGAACAATCTTCTCGCACTACATTCCTGCTGTATGCATTACTCATCTTGGTCTAGCATTGTCTCATTGGACCTTTTTCCTCAAAACTCCACCAACTTCTTGTCCATGTAAAGTCTGACTGATTTGAACATCCATTCCTAGACCGTGCATACCCTTTGAATTTTGTTTGCTGGGAAGGGCATCATGCTAAACGATTGACATAATCCGCACCCCCAAAATATATGTTTCCTTCGAAATACTCTAGGATATTCTGTTGCATACTCCACATTCAGTTAACTCAACAATAGTTACCTGGATCATTTCAAGTGGATTTGCTGCAGTGCCAAGTTATATGCCACATATTGGCACATGCCTTCTTTTTTTCCTAAAAGCTTGGATCCCTTCTCCCTACTTGTTGATATGCTCATTGTAAAATGCAGGCAAACAGGGATGTTACGAGGATGGACATATTCATGTCCCTTGTTCGTTTACTGGAGCCGAATGCAGGAAGTAGTGTTGAGGCACAAGGTTTCGACAGCAGCAATGTCCCATGCAACATGGTGTGCCAGTCAGTACCTGCCACTGGCTTAGCTAACAGACTGCAGTGAGATGATTCTCTTCCCCTTTCCTCTCTAGGAATGCTCCGAGCGGGTTTACTATCTCACCCCCCATGACTAGCATTCCTGCTCTCCCTTTGGACATTTACTCGCCGTCGACATTTCTCTGTTGAAAGGGCTACTCCAGAGTACAGACTGACTTCAGGAGAGGACTATTAGATATGTGGATTCCATGACTGCCCCCTCTGTGGATTACATTTATTCTTTTCTAATTCTATGGAAGTCAGGAATGTCTAGAGTTGTTTCCTCTGTAGAGAGCGAGACAGAGAGAGGAAGGGGGTTGAGGTGATGTACCAGCCGTATTGCCTTCCTCCCTAGGGGTATTTTTGTTGGGGCCTTTGGAGGGTGGCATAGGTAGAGTAGGATATCTTGTATTTCTTTCAACCTCTCCCTTGTAATGTGATGGAAATTTGGTGTGATATCCAATTGTAAAAAAGGGCATGCATGGGGAACCTTGTTCAAGCTGGCAATTTGCTCTTATCACAACAGCTCATCTTCCATGTGTGTCCCAACCCCTCCCACCAAACCCATTTGTTCTCTTCTCTATGCTTCTACCTCCTTTCAACTGCCAAGTCATCTATGACTCCTCTTATCCCTAACTGGTGTGGCTGACATGCTGAAGCTCAGATAAGAAAAAGGACAAAGGCAGGGACATGGGTTCCCAATATAGCCCTCGTATGATACAAGAACAGGTGAAACGCATGGCACTCTCTCTTTGCTATAGAATGGTGATGCATCCATCATGGTGGTTGTCGGTAGGCAACTTTTTTCAGCGGTCTCTAAGATGTCGTCAGCCGTCTAAGTTGTTGGTTCCCCTAAAGACGTGATGCGAGAGAGTCCTAACAGTACCTTGTTGGACACCGGCTTCGCCTAAATTTGTCCATCTTTAATGGGAGTGACATCGGTGGAGTGGGGAAAAGACAAGAAAAAAAAACATAAAGAAAGGGAAAAGGTGATCGATCTTGATCGAGAACTGGTCGGCAATCCATAGATTATTGTTGGAGATGGGTTCGTTCACGATTGAAGTGGACAGCAAAGCGAACTAACTCTGTCGGTTTGGTGTTTATCTTTATGGAAATATTTAACATAGTTTACAAGTAGAATCATGTTGTGTAACTGGATTTGGTTAGCTTTGAAAGTCTAAGTGATCAAGTCGAACTTATGCACTCGGTGGCAGGGAGGTCGTGATACAAGATCACATTCGTAAAATTACAATTTTTCTTCTTGGATGGAAACTAACCCTGTTACATTTTTTTTTTTACCTTTCGTAAATTCCTATTTCCCCATAAACCTCACTCAAATGGAACTTAAGCTTGAGACCTCATAATTTTGGTACACGAAGAAGGCTCCGTCGCTAGGCCACTCTTTGAGTGATGCCAGGCTAACAGCTTCTTGTTCTCATCCTAGAATCAATTATTTTGTCTCTATCGTTTGGCAAATCTTTAATGTTTTGAGTACTTTTCTTCCTCTCTTTGTCAAGAAAATAGGAACTCCCTCCTTTTTATGCCATACAGATAGAACCATTTGGATCAATTATGTTTTTGGTTTCAAAGAATTCTGATGGGTTCTCAGGTGTATGATTCTGGCTCCTTGATAGTTCTCCAGAGTTCAAACTAAACTGTGAGGTGTGTCGGTGTTACAGTATGAACTTCCCTAGTAGGTGAAAACCTGTGGAAAAGCTTCTTCCTGGTAGCTTTCTTCCACCGACACAGCCTGCCGACGACCCAACAATCGGAATGTGAAGATCCTCTTCTCCATGCTCTTGCTATTTGTTGTCATTCTAACAACAGTAATGCAGCAAAGTTGATACACACTTAATTTCCATATGATTGGTCTATAAAGATGATAAGACATGAAACAGACATTAAGTGTGTTGTTCTATAAAGATAGATTTTATCATATGTTTGGTTACTTATTAAGGCATCTTTTTGCAACCTTAGTACAATGATAAGTATTGACTCTTCACCAGTTGGAACAAAATCTTGGGACGCAAAGCTCATGTAATTAGCCTTGTAAAAAAAAAAAATCATCTAATCTAGAGTTAAGATATACGAAGTGCAGTCATATTCGCTCTCAGTCATATTTTATCTCAACCTTTTTGTCTAATCTGTGCTTCTTTGATAACGAGATAGGGGGATCGAGGATAGGTAAATCATATATAAGTTATTTATGTTTACGAGTTTTTTTAATTTGAGATGATTTAAATGAGAGATAATTAGAAAAGAGATAATTTTTAATGTGATGTGACATAGTGTGTATAATTATCACCCCTTTATATCTAGTTTGACATCATTTAACTATGTATAGAGAGAGATCCACAATTTTCTAGAATGAAATATTATAATTAATAAATTATCCCTAAGGATAACTTTTATCCCCCCTCTATGGGTGAGATAGTTATCCCCCATTTTATCACCTTTTTATCTTGGATAATTTTTATCACCCGAGATTAAACTAAACATGTTTTCAAACTTATCTGTGAAATTAAAACATGTTAAACTAAAAATGTTTTCAAACTACCTGTGGAGTTAAAACAGATGATAAGGTTAAATCCTCTTATCCCGTTACCAACGAGGCCCAACTATTTAGTTAGCACCCTCAGTGTATGCTCCATAACAAAAATTCCTATTAAGTATATATATATATATATATATATGCTGTGTTTTTAGCCTAACTTTTATTTATTTTTGCTGTGCCACACATGAATGTTTTGGTAATAATTATCGTGATTCCAAAATCATAGAGAACAATTGTTTACTCGTTGATTATGTATTTGAGCAACAATCTACTCGGTCCCATTTTTTGTTTCTAAAGACATATGAGTTAACTTTTAAGTTAGTCTATATCAGATTAAGATATACATATCTTTTGTACCAAAGCGGCCTGAAATTAACAAATCTGGATCGCTGGAACCCATAATCAATGTGGACCTTGACAAAATTGGAAGGGTCTTTTGGGCTCGAAACCAGGCCCAATTACTATGCTTTGTCTGAAGACGTTCAGTTTCTTTGGACCGTCTGAGATCCAAAACCTTTCATTTGGAAACAACCTATACCTATAATTTCGCAGGTGTAAACAATTTAATTCACTGTCTTTAAAAGACAAAAGTCTATCTTCGGTTAGATATCGAACTCATTCTTGGGATAAATCTTCTTTAAAATTTTAGTTATCTCTTACCTAGATTTTCTTTTCTGAGTTGGGCTATTGTCAATATTTCTCTCATTTTCAATTTATCAATAAAAACGGCTATCTTTGGCCTCTCATTTTCATATATATGACATTCTAAGATGGGACATCCACAGGCTCGACAAGGAAAAATCTTCCTATGGAGATTGGCATGCTTCGTGATCGGTAGAACTGTTTTCCCTCATAATTTCTTATGCTCAAGATGGGGGAGGGGTGGAGGAGGGACTCGAAGGCCAAGTCACTAATTCCAAAAGCACTCTCCAAAGGTATGTTTGATTGTTCATGATAGATCGGTGATAGATTGAAGATATTTTCACTTTATCCCCGATCTATCTTAATGTGGAAATGGATTTTATTTAAAATTAAAAAATCTATTTATCATGTTGTCTCATGTTCTCATGGATGAGTGCATATTGCTAATCCAAATCCCATCGACTGCTACGTGAGCAATGGCGACGTGAGATGAATCGACAATTTACACAGCGCGGGCATGCCAGTCACCGAAGTGACAACCAAATGTTCTACCTCCGAGAGTCGAAGAACTTTAAGTCTGTTATGCACACCGTTTGACTTTGTCAAACGAAAGTGAGTGTCGGGTCCTGAACCAAGATCCCGTCATTGCCTGAACGCAACGACGTTAATTACATCTCTTTTGGAAAGAGAAAACCCTTGATTAATCGCCAGAATAGAAGATCTTATGGCCTAAGTCAGGACGTCCGATAAAAAGCGCAAAATAAAACTACAAGATGTAGTTAGATTGCAAGAGAGTTGAATGTGTATGTGTGTGCCATTCATCTTTTAAGGTCAACTTGCATACTTATTTATTTATTTGTTCTTTTGCCTATTGTGCAAAAATCTTTTATTTGGTAATACAAGAGATTTTGACATGCTTTGATTGTCATTGTTCTTTTCATGATTCAATCTCATTTGATTGTTATATGCTCAAACATCATCATGCACAACCCATTTGATTCGGCAAACAAAACAATTCAGCAGCCAAAATCATTCTGCAGGGGTGAATCAGCAGGAGCGAATCGGCAGCCAGACCATTCAGCAGGGGTGAATCAGCAGGAACGAATCGGCAGCCAGACCATTCAGTAGGGGTGAATCGGCAGGAGCGAATCGGCAGCCAGGCCATTCAGCAGGGGCGAATAAGCAAGAGCGAATCGGCAGCGAGGCCATTCAGCAGGAGCGATTCGGCAGGGCGAATCGGCAGCACTGTTCACAGACCAAAATGATTCGGCAGCCCTTGCAACGCACAAAACGCGTGGGAAACGAAGGATCCGAAGACCGGGTCAGGAGGGAATGGCACCCAAACCACGAAAGGGCTCTGTTCAATTCCGGACAGGGCGTGGGAATCAAGTTATCCGACCCTTTTGTCCAAAATATCAAATCGCAGTGATTCTGCGGCCCTATTTGTGCACGGTTCTTGAAATCCGTGAGGAACCAGAACTGACAGACGGGATGGCAGCACCCACTATCTGACCCTTCATGTTCAAAGCTAGCTGAGAAAGCGATTCGGCAGCACTTCAGAGACACGGTTCTCGAAATCCGGAGATGACCTGAGTGTCCGGTCAGGCTGACAGGCTATTCAACATACAGAGAATCCATCCATGGGCTTGAACCGGGCATGGGTACTGGGTACCGAACCCTTCATGTTCAAAACCACCCGGAAAAGTGATTCGGCAGCACTTCGAGGACACGGTTCTCAAAATTCAGAGATGACCTGAGTGTCCGGTCTGGCTGGTGAGCTATTCAACATATGGAGAATCCATCTATGGGCCTGAACCGGCATGGGTACTGGGTACCGAACCCTTCATGTTCAAAACCACCCGGAAAAGTGATTCGGCAGCACTTCGGAGGCACGGTTCTCAAAATTCGGAGATGATCTGAGCGTCCAGCCGGGCTGACGGGCTATTCAACATATGGAGAATCTATCCATGGGCCTGAACTGGGCATGGGTTTTAGATACCGAACCCTTCATGTTCAAAACCACCCGGAAAAGTGATTCGGCAGCACTTCGGGGACACGGTTCTCAAAATTCAGAGATGACCTGAGTGCCCGGTCGGGCTGACGGGCTATTCAACATATGGAGAATCCATCCATGGGCCTGAACCGGGCATGGGTATTAGATACCGAACCCTTCATGTTCAAACCCACCCGGAAAAGTGATTCGGCAACACTAAGGAGGCACGGTTCTCAAAATCCGGAGATGGTTTGAACTGTTGAACCACTCCTATATTTTACCTTTTATTTGGTGATAATAAATTATGTTTATTAATTAATTATTTTAAAATATTTAATATTATGTTTTCTTAATAAAATAAAATTTACATGATTAATTGAATTAAATGTATTTATTAGCATGATTTTTCTAATAATAAATTAAATATCATGATTTTCTAATAAATATAATTTTATGACATTATTCTATAATGATTTGCACTAAAAAGATAAATGGATTCCATTCAATATATATGGATTTCAGTTCGCAAAGTGCCATAAGGATTCACTCTCATAAGGATTCACTGCTATAAGGATTCGATAAGTGACTCTCATAAGGATTCTTTGTAACTCACACAGACTCCTTTGTAAAAACATGGATCCTTTGTAAAAACATGGATTCCTTTGTAACTCTCATAAGGATTTGATAAGTGAAACATGGATTCCTTGTTAAAACACAGAGTCCTTTGTAAAAACATGGATTCCTTGTAAAACATGGATTCCTTTGTAACTCTCATAAGGATTTGATAAGTGAAACATGGATTCCTTTGTAAAACACAGACTTCTTTGTAAAAACATAGATTTCCTTTATATTTCAAAGTGCCTTTTGGCATCTAATGAAAAAGTCAATATCTTGATTTGCGTAATCCTCTATCTTTCTGACAGGAGATCTTTTTGCTTATCTTTCTAGATCTCTTCTCTCTTGCCAACAAAAGAGAGATTACTTACCACTTCTGGGTGGCATCAGGAAACATAAAGGTATGAGCCTTTTTGACAGAAACACTATTTTATCTAAACACTTTTTTCTATGCTTGCAGACCTCGTAGACCACAAATTATCAGAAGAAAGAGAAGATGAGCAACGGCTAGAACTCCAACGGATTTATTCAAATTGCTCATATAAAAGATGAAGCAAGGCTGAAGAAGAAGCATGAGCTTTTCCTGAAGATTTTTCAAGAGTGTACATCCGGGAAGAACCTCAACTCCACCATACACTCAAAAGAAAAGAGAGAAAGAGCCTGAGCCCAAGAAGAAGTGTTCAAGCATCTGAAGCCCTCAAGCTTCAAGCTCCTTCTCCTCTCTCTCTCTCTCTCTGTGTTGATCTTGTAAATCTGGGGGGGGAGAGAGAGAGTCTTTTGCTGAGAGTTCTTGTAGTTGGTTTTTATTTGTTCCAACTCTCAGCTTTGTTCTTTCTTTTCTAAGAAAGACTTCTGTCCAGCTGTAGGACTGTATACAGTGTAGAACCCAGCTAGGGGTTGTGTCTAGCAGAACCGCACTGGGGTTTGTACCAGGAGGTTGCTCTTTACCTGTAAGAGAAGTGGGCTGCCTTCTTGCCCGGAAAGAGAAGAAGACCAGCTGGGGTGCTGGGTGTTGTAGTGTCCTTAGGGGGACTGTACCTTGGGTTAGTAAAATCCCAAGAGGTTGCTTGGGGACTGGATGTAGGACTTCCATGTGGGAAGGGCCGAACCAGGATAAATCTCTTGTGTTATTTGTGTGATTGTTTATTTGCTTCCGCACTGCTACTCTTATCACACTAAATAACCAAACCTTCAAGTGTTAATTTCTGTGTTAAAGTTTCTATTTCAGATTTCAGAAAAACCTATTACCCCCCCCTCTAGGTTAGCTTGCTGCCGTACCAAAAGGGCCAACATGAACGTCCAGCCAGACTGACGAGCTATTCAGCACATAGAGAATCCATCCATAGGCCTGAACCGGGCATGGGTACTGGGTACCAAACCCTTCATGCTCAAAACCACCCGGAAAAGTGATTCGGCAGCACTTCGGGAACACGGTTCTGAAAATTCAGAGATGACCTGAGTGTCCGGTTAGGTTGGTGGGCTATTCAACATATGAAGAATCTATCCATGGGCCTGAACTGGGCATGGGTATTAAATACCGAACCCTTCATGTTCAAAACCACCCGGAAAAGTGATTCGGCAGCACTTCGGGGACACGGTTCTCAAAATTCATAGATGACCTGAGTGCCCGGTCGGGCTGACGGGCTATTCAACATATGGAGAATCCATCCATGGGCCTGAACGGGCATGGGTATATAGATACCGAACCCTTCATGTTCAAACCCACCCGGAAAAAAAAGTGATTCGGCAGCACTTCGGAGGCACGGTTCTCAAAATCCGGAGATGATCTGAGAGTCCAACCGGGCTGACGAGCTATTCAACACATGGAGAATCCATCCATAGGCCTGAACCAGGCATGGGTACTGGGTACCGAACCCTTCATGTTCAAAACCACCCGAAAAAGTGATTCGGCAGCACTTCGGGGACACGGTTCTCAAAATTCAGAGATGACCTGAGTGTCCGGTCGGGTTGGTGGGCTATTCAACATATGGAGGAACCTTACATGGGTACTGGGTACCGAACCCTTCATGTTCAAAACCACCCGGAAAAGTGATTCGGCAGCACTTCGGGGACACGGTTCTCAAAACACGCACAGCGTTTGGGCGTCCCATCGGAAACACAGATCACTTGGCATATAATGACGCCTTTCATAAACCTGAACAGGGCCCATGTATCAATTACCTGACCCTTAGTGTTCAAGGTCTCATAAAAAGTGAATCGGCAAGACTGGACAGTGAAACAGGGGCAGTGATAAGGGGATTTGAACAGTACCTTGTCTGCCCTTAGACCCATTAGAGGAGGCACATATATGGCCTGATATGACCCCCCCTGGATTGGGCCTTCAACAGTGATGATTAGAGCACAAAATCTAGGGAGAGAAACACCAAAGAAAGGGGTCTATTGAAGCAAAAGATGACATGACAGTGGGTGGTCCTCATGGATTGCCCTTGATGGGTTGAGGAATACCCAGCCGCCCTTCTCATTGCTTCAGGTGAGCTGATGGGGATATTCTTATGCAAACATGAACAAACCAAAAAGGGGGGAAGGGATCATCCACTTTGGTTATGCACAATAGAAGGAAGAAAAATTATTAAACAAGGGGGATGAGAAGCATGCACACAAGAGACCTCGGTCTCATATAAACCTGAGTAGACAAAGGGGATAAGGGCATTTAAACCACTTTTACACACCTAAAAGCTCCTCAAAACAGATGCCACGCAAAGAAAACATGGAATACATGGATTTTTTTTACTGTTGGAGGGGGAGGAGATTACATAACTGAAGAGAGAAGAAGGAAAAAGAAAACAAATAAAGTAAAGAAGTGGGGGCTGCTACAGCAGACCCCTCACTCTTCTTCTCTTCTCTCCTTCTCTTCAACCTTTTCCTCTTCTATTCTTTTCTTCAACTTCTTGTCTTCTCACGCAAGCAACCAGCTGCCAAAGGAGAAGCCCCTCACCTTCTGCTAGCCAGCAACCAAGGTAGAGGAGAAGAAGGCCTCTTCCACCTATCTTGGGCCCTTCACGTAACCAGCAGAAAAAAAACCCCCCAAAGGAAGAGAAGAACCCAGCCTCCTTCAACAGGAGAATGCCCTCTCTACTCCTCTCCTTTTTCTTCTACCTTCCCAGCCAAGAAGAAGAAGCCCTCCCAAGAGACCCCCTTCACGCAGCCCAGCAGCTCTCTTGGAGAAGAAGTTTTTAGCCCCCTTCTGCAGGAGAATGCCTTTTTTCCCTTTTTTTTTTCTCCCTTCTGCCTTCCTTCCCAAGAAGAAGAGCCCAGGAGGGGCCTTTTTTTGCCTTTTTTTTGCCACACACAGCCCCCTGCAGAACCAAAGCTTTCAGTCCCCTTTGTGTTGCTGCTATAGCAGCTTTTGGTTGGTGTAGTGGGGGGTGAAGGGTAGCTTACAATCACCTATTTACCTAGGGTATATGGGCCACTAGGTAATAGGCTTCAGATGGGCCATTCGAAGGGGTTTCTTAGTGGTCTTTTAGGGGCTGTTCCTGGACAGGTTGGGCTGTTGGATGCAGGCCCTTTGCATCCTTTTTTAGGTGCCCACACCTAACATCAAACATGCTTGGTGTTCCACGAAGAGAGTGTACGTATCTTTTTTTTTTTTTTTTGGTAACGAGAAAACTCTGTCCCGTGTGGTTTTGTGAGCTCAGAGATTGATGTTCGTGAACTCTAAGGTCAGGACTTAGCAGCTCCAACTTTTCATGTACCCGTATTACTCTTACCTCACTTGACTGAAAAAATCTTAGATCTACCTACCTCGAGGATTGCATGTAAATCAGATAAGTCTCCCCCCTCAGAATCAAACTCGAGACCTCCTATTTTTAAATAAGAGTTCTAACCGATCGACCCAACCGAGATCCTCTTACGTACCTGAATCTTAAGCCGTTTTGGTAGTGAAATATATACACTCAGGGATAACATATAATAAGGGTTGTACATAGGACCATATGGACTTCCTGCACAATATTTGGATATTGCGAACTGTCGATATTTTGATATCTGTCAGTGGTATAATTCGAATATCAACTGGATAATAATCGGATATCATGTGCTATCACTGGACACTGGATAACAGTTAACCCCTCGTATCCCCGCCTAACCCGTCCATATCCCTGATTAGGCTACCTACACCATGTTGTCAAAGGTAGATAAACCTTAACCCGAAATTTATACTAATTACATATATATATATCTATGGATAAAAGAGAAACCTCCCAGTCTTTTCATCACACAGGAGACAATGACTTGACCGATCTATCCTAGTCAATCAATCTGTTCATTAAGATCGACACTGCCGTCGGGGCATCCACATCATATCGGACAGTCCATCTCATCTCATGTCAGTATGATGCAGCTTATCAGTATCATGCAGCTCCTGACGGCCAGGTTCATCTTCGCGCCACCCATATGAACTTGGATTAAAGAAGCAGCAGATCGCTGTTTGGGTAAATGTTTAATTTGGACCGAGGCGGAACGTTACTGGGCATGTGAGAAGAAGCTGCAGGGACAGGTGAACCCAGCGAAGGGGTGTTCTATCTAGAAAGCAGCTGGCTCTTCTTCTCAAGGTGGTCATCACAAGCAAAACTGGTCAGGCCAACAGGGTAGGGGAAGGTGATGTCCACTGAAGTGGTTCAACTGCTGCCATCAAAGTGCACAATCCGCCCCCTTTACCCTCTCTCGCGATTGATGGCAAAGAATGAGACGACTAAGGAACGTGCATCTGGGTCCCCTCTTCCATAAACACATGCATGGTTCTAAATAAAATGACCCCATCTGATAACATGTAGCATTGGGTGTTGAGGTCGATTGCTGAACTTCATAGGATCCAAGGTTGGAGACGGTGATGAAAACCCCATTTAATTTCTTGTCCAACTTTTCTTTCATGGCCAAAGTTTGTCATGGAACCCACATCTGGTGATTGTACTCCATGCTTGAATCCTCAGTTAGCATGCCACCTCTGATAGTGGTTACCTTGTGCCTTATGTATTATGAGGTCACTTGGGGAGAAATCTTGTGTGCATATGAGAGAGAGAGAGAGAGAGAGGAGAGAGAGAGAGAGAGAGAGATTTTACACACAACAAAAGGGACTGTTAACACCGACTTATCTTTCACCTGCCTCCCCCTATCACCTCACCCATTTCATTTCATAAGTGGGATATTAAAAAGGCTTGCGGGCCCGGAGGGCATCTACCTTTTCTTCTTTAATATGCTGCGATCCTTGTAGATCCTCTTGGTCAGTCGTCTTAAGGTGAAGTACCATGTGAAAAATGTGATCTTTACTCCTGGAGTCTAGAGCCACAAAAGCCAATACCAATGGCTTTTCTGAACGAATTATTGTACTGCACTAGCTCCCCCCCCCCCTCCAAACTTTGCAATTTAATAATAGGCATAAAGAAAGGAGTGGACTCCATCAACACTTGTTATTTGAAACATGCATTAACCCTCCCCCCACCCCCAACAAGATAAGGGGCAGTACTTTCATTGTTATGATCTTGGAGGTCTGCCCATGGCACCTGTCACTGTCCTGCACCTGCATATGAAGTGATCTCTTTGTTTTGCCCCCTTCAGATTGGTTGCAAGACCCAAATCTTCCCACTGAAAACCAAGTCTCACATATTCTTCACATCAAATACAAGTATTTATATACAATGTCCATGGGTACCCATGAGAAAAGACAGACACACATATAGGGGTGTGCCCCCCCAAGTTTGATTCTTGTGTGGCATGACATTGGCTTGGGCATACCCAAGAACAGGCAAAAATCTCTTACATTAACAAACTGCCCCACAGGTTGCTTTCTACTAAAATCATGATGCTTATTCATGGATGTTGTTATCTCTGTTCCTCCCCCAAGAGAGTATAAGAAGTGATTACATTCCTCAAATTCTCTGATTTCAGTACTCTAAAAAGGTCTATTGTAAAAACATAATTGTTCCTCTCCAGTATACACCTGTAATTTGTCAAGCTACTCTTTACATTAAGCCTTGTTGAATTCCCCCTCCTTCCCCCTCTCCCTTTGGTGTGTGAAAGAGCAGGGGGGGGTGGAAGAGGCCCCTAGTGAAAAGGGATTCAAATGTGTTCTCCCCCCTTGTCTTGCCAATTTCTATACATACAAAGTAACCTAAACAACTAAAAGCAAAGCACTCTCTCTTGCTTCTATGGAGCATATACCAAGCTAGCATGGTGGTGGGTTCTGCAACTGCAACTTACTAGGAAATATATGTAGGAGAAGGTTACTAGCTAATGTTGGGGTTTGCATGGACGTTTCATGCTACAAAGTCCGGCAGCAGGGCAGCAGCGAAGCCCTTCCTGTTCTGGATGTTGATGTTCTCGAAGGCGTTGGAGGAGTGGGCGACGGAGGGGGCGTTCCTGAGGCTGCAGAAATCGCCGGCGTCGGTGCCCATGTCGAGCCGGCGCCCCAGTGGGATGCTGTCGGCGGACAGGAAGGAGGGCTGCGCTCCCGACAGGGAGAGGCTCTCGCAGTGCTGCAGGCCGAGGGTGAGGGAGACGCCATTGCCAGGGTACCTGGGCGCGAACTGCTCGGGGTCGAACCTCCCGATGTCTCCCATGGTGAATGGGGCCCCAAAGCCCCCGCCGTGTGCGGCGGCGGCGCCGGTGAGGAGGGAGTAGCCGGTTTCCTCCACGCTCCGCCTGGCGTCCCCGAACTTGGTGAAGAACTCCCGGTTGCTACTGGTCTCGGGCTTGAAGTCCATGCCCATGGCGATGGAATGGGAGATGCTGTTGATATGGAGCGAGTCCTCGGTCCTCGCCTTCTTCAGTTTCTGCTGCACCATGGAGTCGGTGTCGCCGTAGGTGGCGGCTTGCATCCGGATGATGCCCGCCGCGTCAGAGGTGGGGATCATGGCGGCGGGCGCATGGTGGTGGTGGTGGTGGTGGTACTGCTGCTTTGGGTCTCCAGAGTCCTGCCTGGTGAGGAGGCTGTCCGTTTGCTCCGTCCTGGTGGGGCTGTCCTCCGGCGGGGTGCTGGAGTCGTCCTTGAGGTCGTTCTTCCCGGTGATCTTGTCATCGCCCATGTTGTGGTGCTCCTGGTCCTTGACCTCCTCCATGTACATTTCCTCCACCATAGGCTTCCAGAGGCGGACGCGCGCGTTGATGAACCAGTTCGATACCTGACATTGCAGAGAACAAGGAGGAGGAAGAAGAAGGATCCGAATTAGTAAGGTTATTGATGGATGGACGGACAGTTAAACACAGGGAAGAGCAATCGATGCGATGGGTGAGGCCAAAAGAACAGGGCATGTTCGCAGTACCTGGCTCCTTGTAAGCCCCGTCTGCCTCGCAAGCATGAGCTTGTCCGAATCCTTGGGATACCTGCAATCCACAAACCCAGGTTGGAGCGAGAACAGAAATCTACATATGTGATGAAGAGAGAAAGAAAATTCCACTGGAACAATGCCAATTTCGCAAAAAAAAAAAAAATTGCGGTCTTTTTGTTATTGGAAGCGGCCGCCATGGTTTTGGGTACTCACGGGTGCAGGAAGTGCTCGAAGAGCCAGGCGCGGAGCACCGACACGGCGCGCTCGGGCAGCCCCCGCTGCGGCCTCCACGCGTTGTGCTGCATCATGCCCAGCTGCTGCAGCGCCCGCTGCTGCCGCAAGTGGTGGTCTACGAACCGGAGCCGCGAACCCCCCTCGCTCTTGCCCCCGCCGGCGAGGGAATCCTCCTCCCCGAGGCTCCTGCTCGTCGCCCGTATCTGGCCGGCGATGGCGTCCTTGAGGCACCGGAACTGCTTCGATATAGTCTGCAGGGCCAAGGAGGTGTACGTTCTCGCCGAGCCGTACCCGGCGATGGCCTCGAAGGAGGACACCACGATCTGCATCTGGTGGTGGTACTGCCGGTACCTCTGCTCCACCTGCGATTTACCCCAGCAGCAAAGATGAAAACTTTGGATTGGAAGGGGAAGATTCTAAAAGCAGCCAGGATGGATTCTGCGCGCACAGGTAATCCAGGTGACCTGAGCATCCGCATGAACAGAAGAGAGGAAGAAAACAGAGTGATTAGACCCTTTTTCCCACCTCTGACACCGCCTTTAGAACTCTGTTCTAGGCTCTGGAGAATTCCACCAGAATCGAGGTGGAAGGATACCTTGGAGGGTACTCCATGGAAGAAGATTGGATAACCAGACCAGAAAGCCAAGCTAAAGTAGTTCTCTCACAGTGTTCGATCAGAATTGTGGAGAATCCAGGGAAGGCTTGGGTTACCTCATCTAGCATGCTGACCAGCTTCGCCTTCTTCATCTGGAGCTCCTGCCTCTCAGCTGTGGTGAGCTCGGCGGCGCGTTTGGAGCTAGTCTCCTCCCCGGCGGCCTCCTCTGCCTCCTTGTTCGCCTTCGCCTGTGTTTTGGGCGCCTTCGGGGATTCGTCTTTGATGCCCTTGCCGACGTTCACGACCTCCTCCAGCAGCTGCTGCGTCGCCTTCAGGTACTTGGAGCCCATCAGCACGCTCTGCAGGCCCGGCACCCCGCTGCCCGCCGCCTCCGACGCCGACGACGGCGGCACCAGAATCCTCATGTCGTCGCCGCCGCTGGCCGGGGATATTGCCTGCGCACGGGGCGTCATGTCGTGTTCCTGCCTGTACCCTACGTAGTGCGGCTGCTGCGGCGAGAGGCTAAGCGACAGCACCTGCTGGCTCGGCAGCGGGACTGGGTTCCGCCGGAGCTGCTGCGCCCCCGGCGACATGTCCACGCCGGGGTTGCTCCCCGGCAGCGGGTTCCACAGGTTGTAGTGGAGCCTCGGGACCACTCCGTGGACGGCGGACACATCGTGCGGGACGGCGATGGGCGGCGGGCGGCTGTGGTCCTGAGACGAGGAAGCGGCGGCCGCCACCTGCGCATGGAGCGGGATCCCGAGGAGATGCTGCTGGCTCCCCGGCGGGGAAGCCGAGACCGCCGCCGGGCTCAGAGAATTCACGGTGGTGTTGAGCAGGAGCATGTTGGCGGGGGTCCCCGGCCCGTCGGCGGCGTACCCAACGTAGCCCGGGTTCATGAGGTACAGGGTCTGCAGCCCGTCGCCCTGGATCTCCGGGGGGCCGCCATGGAAGAAGGTCGCCATCGCCGCTGGATCTTTTGGTGTCAGAGGAATACAATTCTTTAGAGAAAAAAGCCGGCGCTTGCGGAAGCGAAAGCCTTATGAAAGCAGTACAACTGATGCAGCTATCTCTATCTCCTTGAAAGGGATCGCCTTTGTTACTTGTTCTTTCTTCTTCCCAGCTAGTTGCCCAGGACTTGTCCTCCACAGCTTCAGCTAGCCCATCTGGAGGCGCCACAGCAACTAGAACACACTTGAGCAGCACTTGCCTTCTGTTGCGCGATCATCGACTTCATATCACCAATTGACTTCTGTAAGGGGGGAAGGGTTGGGGGGGGTCAAGACAATTAAGAACAGCCCATACGGAAAAGAGGAAAAGAACAGCAGAGGGGAGACACATCTTAGGCCATCCTATTCTAACCAAGGGAACAGACTCCAGATTCGGATCCGCTCTCCAAACCCAACCGAGCTTTCATATATATCTCCATCGGAGGAGAGCAGAATTCTTGAAGTGGAAGGCAAAAGTTGAGTAAAAGACATGGACTTTGATCAAGGGTAGCAATCCACAGGGTGGGTCTCTCCTATGAAATTTAAAAAATCCACCAGGACAAACCTTGGACGGCAGCAACAAGCAATGATATGCTCATATACCAGGGCTTGTGCGGATCCACCCCGAGGGTGAAAGCCCATCTCTTGGCAGGAATTTCCATTCTGGGTAGGCAAGCCATGACAAGAGCAGGAGAGAACAGAGGGGGGAGAGGCAGAGCATGGGAGCAAGAGGGGGAGAACAAGCAGCAACAGCAGTAGCACCAGAAAAAACAAGAACAAGAACAAGAAGAGGAAGAGGGAGGAGGCAAGATTTTTGGAGGCCATGTTCAAGAGGGGGAGGTCTGATGTATGGGATGCAAACATTTGATTGGCATTTACCTGAGTTGATGCAAAACCCCCCGGAAGCACGTGCAGTAGTACAGCCGAGTGAGGGAATTCTCTCCCCCTTCTTTTATTTTTTTGTGCTCTCTCTCTCTCTCTCCTTCTCTCCTCCTTTCTCTCGCCGCCTTCTTCTTTTCAGAGGAGGGTGAGGGGGCTGTTATGGTGACAGGGAACCCATCCAAGAGATCTCCTTGGCTGATGAGGTCCAAACAGCACAATTATGGGAAAGAAGAAACGGACCTCCTTCTATCAAAACCAACCCTCCTGTCAGAGAGAGTACTCTCTCTCTCTCTCTTTCTCTCTCTCTCTCTCTCTCTCTCTGCCTCTCTCTCTCTCTCTCTCTCTCTGCCTCTCTCTCTCTGCAACACCCTTTCTTCCCCTCACCAGTCTCCTCCTCTCTCTCCCAATGAAAAGGAAAACTAATATAAGAGAGGGGCTAAAAGAAGACAGGGGGAAAGCTGCCCATCTTTCAATACCATTATCCGGAACCCCACACAAGCTCACAACCCCACACCACTTACAGATATGAGATACCCATCTTTTTTTTTTCTTTTTCTTTTCTGCCTCGATTATTATAATTTCGTCGGAGATATTTTTTTTATAAAAAAAAGAGAGGAGAAAAAAAAAGACTTCGGCGGATTTGGGAGGAGACAAACTGGGCTATTTAGATCATGCACCCCGTGGCAGACTGCACAGAGATGGAGAAATTAAGGAAGGGGAGTGGGCGCTGCTGTGGAGATCAAAGGGAAGTGGGTGTGTGTTAGTGTTGATTGGACCATCTTCTTCTCGTCTACATGGAGGCTGCAGCTCCCAACCCCCATTAGAGAAGGCGCTTGATGCCTGGAGGACATATAGAATAGAGTCTCTTTGGAGGTCACTTCCACAAATGTCATGCGTAGATAGAGAGAGAAGGAGAGATGGAGATGGAGATAGATAGATGGATAGACTGTTAGAGCAAAATGATGGGGGTGTCAGATGGAACAAACCCAGCTGAGCAACGAGGAAACGTCGACTTCCACACCAATTTTTAATGTATTGGAGGGGGGGAGATGGGCAGGTGAGATACTATATAAAAGGATTTAGTTGGGTTAGGAGGAAAGATGGAGAGGAGAGGTCGGCTTCTTCTTCCTTTTCCTTTTCGTTACATCAAGCCATGTATGCGTGATGTGCATATGTGTCCGCGTATCTCCCTTGTCTTTACTCCCCCCACCTTACCTCAATTCTTTATTCATCTTCCTCCCCTCCAAACACAGATTTAATTTTTAAAAAAGAAACAATCTTTCTAGCAACGTCCCTTCCTCACTGCCGTATGCTATTTTTCTAGAGTTCGCCGGTTGGATGCTGGAGAGGGAAGGTAAAGCAATTGAAAGCTAAGGCAGGCAACCAACAACTGCATTGCACCAGCTCAGACAGATAGATGGATGGATAGAGAGAGAGAGAGAGAGGATTAGCTAGGCAAGGGAGGGAAAGACCCCACCTTTTGGAATTAAATTGAGAACAGATACCAACAAGAGGGGGAGAGAGAGGGGGAGAGAGAGAGAAAGGGCGGGGGGTGGAGGGGGGAGGGGGGAGGGGAATTCACAAGCGTGAGCGTTCTACATTTAAATCATATATAAGGTGGGTGACATTTGTGCGAGAGCATGTCATGTGTTATAACAAGGTGTTTGAAACATTCGGAGGTGCTGTCATGGCCTTGAGTTCTTGGGGGTGTGATGTGATTGCTGTGATTGGGATTCCACCCCACACGAGAAGGCGCAAAACTCGGTTCCAGTTTTTTGCAGATGTTCTTTGTTTAGCATATGAGAAAGTGAAGGGGATGTCCCCACGAGACATGGAGCTCTGGGGCACCAATTCTGAGCTCACACTCCCTTCCCCAGCACCTGATGCCGCTGTCAATAATAGGTAGATGGCCGAGAGGAGGACACCCCACGCAGATGCTAACTGCTATAAGCAATGATGCTGGCGCAGGTGATGCTAATCAGATGGTCCCAATACCAGCCCCACACAAAGCGGGGCGGGGGGGGGGGGGGCGTAGTAGTCGTCGTCCTCAGGAACATGTATATACTTTTCATGGCCGTCAGTACTGCGTTTGTTGCTGGGTACAGTTCTACCAAGTACAACGATGTGCGGGGATCGATGCCATGCACTTGTGAGCCAATTAATGTCTGATGTGCGATCATGATGTAACGAGGAATTCGTCGTGTGAAGGCAGGGGCAGAAGGCCCCGGCATGCAGCCCTAGTCCATCGCCGTCGGCTCGTGGCGACCACGGCGAAGGTAGTATTCGAGGATAAAGGACATGTGCACCACTGTGTGCAATGGGGACGGCAACTCCACAAGGCCCTCACTGTACTAAAAAAACCCACCCTTAGGGTTCCATATGCCCAGCTTGTCCTTTCTCACCTCTCTCCCTTTCCCAGCTGCATGGCCCTCCCTTTCCTTGCATGTTTCACTTTCAACACTGTTGTAGTGAATAAGAAGTGGAACTTTTGAGTCCTCTAGGATGTGATATGCCCGCTGCTGACACTAGCTATAATACGTCGGGAGTCCGACGTAGGGAGGAAAAGAACATATATGAACAGTATATATATAGATGACTACATATATATATATATATATATATATATATATATATATATATATATAGAATATAATTACATGTGTGACCAACATCTATCACCGGTTACAGATCCCTCCACATGCTTTGCGAAGGGGGAAGAATAGAATAGGGGAAACTATAGGGAACAAGCTAATGGGAAGATATGAACATTGTGACTGTAGAGACATTGGTCGTACTGCACATGTTACATAGTTTGAGAGTTCTGACACGATCGGTACGATACGGTAAAATCAGTCGATCAATTTTTTTTATCAGTTGATTGATTTTTTTGGTGAATATCTTCAAACGTCTAACAAATTAAAATCTAAAATAGGCCGATCGATTTTTTTATTGATCGATTGATTTTTATTATGATAATGTCTAGATCTCATAATCTATTTGATCTTTAAAGAAAGAAGAAAATTAATTGACTGACTTGAAATTTTTAACCAATCGATCGATATAATACGGATCGTAACGTACCACAGAAAATACCACACAATCAATCCGCACGTCACAAACAACCTTAGCTAAAGTACATTTTTCCATCGAAATATGTACGTAGATGCATGGTAGCTTCTTGCCAATGACATAGTTTTTAAGGAAGATGATGCATTGGGTTAAGAGAGGCATGCTTCCCAATGCAATTAGTGTCTAACCAGCGTAGTTTAAGATGCTCAAGAAGCATGTAATTTTGGAAGCACATGCAATGTTATCCATTAATGGTCTTATCACCGTACCCTTTCACCCAAGTTAACCCCATGATCCGATTAATTAACTTAGTTTAATACGAGATTATGCGATCTGAATCAGGACACGTACGTGGTTGAAAATTAACCATCCTTCGCTGCAAAGATATGCGTCGATGGTTCCAAGAAGGCCTAATTGCTGTCCGCTATTATGTTATTAGATGGTCCACCCAAACAGTACGTACAAAACACCAGTGGTAGGGTCTAATGATTGTTTATTTTTACACAGGCTTTGAACCAATGGTAAAAGAGGTTGACCCTTCCTGGTCCAGGCATTGTGAATTTCATATGGTAATCATTTGCAACAGGCAGGAAGAAATGTACTTGCCATCTCTTATCATTTAAATTTATTGGAAGTAAAACATGATCAAGTACTGGAATTAGCATCTTGCTAGTTGTGATAGTAGCATATAAATTAAACATAGTTGGGGATATAGCTTAAGCTTAATCACTGTCCGAATATATAACTCCGGGAAGTGGCCGGCCGATTGAATCATCATGAGTTTAAGAGTTGGTGGCATATATTTTAGCGAGAATAGAGATCATACTAGCTACGTCTCTCTTCTCCATTGGGGACGTCTCTTCGAAGATGCTGATGAAGGATGCCCCAGCCAAAAGAGAGGAACAATAACCTACTATTTCCAGTGCGTCAGGCCAAGGCAAGAAGAAAACCATTGAAGTAAAAATAGTTTCAGCTGAGATACTTCTGAAACACTAGGCATATTCTTTTCGAGCAATGCTGCGCGTTCGGACGCCCGTGTGTGGGATTTGCCCGGACGTCCAAGCTAATGCTGTCGCATTGGGCAGCACTCAAGCTACGAGGGTAAATCATTTACCCCGACGTCCGAGCAGTAAATATTTTCTTATTTTTTTCACTGGTGTTTTTACCAAATTAAGCTAGGGTTTGAAGCTGCTGCCATGCATATGCATGGCAGAGAATAGGGCATGTTGCTGCTCGAGCAAGTGGAATCGGCCTGGACCGATCAGATGAGGACCCAAGGGACGAAAGACAGCTGGCCGACGTGACGCGATGGAGTCCCGACCTGCAATGAACCACCGAGTGTCCTCGGTGGGAGAGCACTCCGATGATCAAGTCAGACCCAGTCGTCAAAGCTACGGAGTAACAGTGCTTGAAGTAGCGTACCTTGATATGGTGGGGTGTCTCCCTCTTTTATAGTGTCCTAGAGGATTGGATTGCTAGCGGTTCCCTGCGTATGTGCCCACATTTTCGCCTTAGATTCCCGCTGGCTGGAGTTATGGGTGTCAAGAGTGATTAGAGGGTCCGGTTCTTTAGGGCCTTGCCATAGCCAGAACTTCCTATTGTAGCCCGTGATCCTTCGGCCCTTCCATCCTTAATAGCGTTGTCTTGAACGGGGTATGCCCAGCTTACCCTTCTATAATTAGCGATTTGGGTGCTATGCGTATCGGCGGGTAGCGACCAGCATCACTGGCCCCCTGGGTTTTCTTTGGGACGAGCACACGGGCCGAGGAGAAGCCACTATACTCATCGGTTTCTCAGCTTTTCGATCGTCTGCGGGGACTCAAACGGCTCGCCTATCCCTACGTTGCCCCTGACAGTATGTCAGATCAGAGAGTATCCTGTACACAGAGGCGCCGCCCTTGGGTGGCGTCCCCGCCGTAATTGTGCCCACGATCGCATCGTACGACAGATCAGCCTGCCATAATGGCAGTGCTGAGGCGCCGAACGTCGTGTAACTGCCTCGATTTTCTCAGTAATGATGGTGCTCCTTGATGTCTATGAACGTTATGGATCCGAGTGGTAGCCTCTCCAGCCATCGACCGTCTGACACGTGGTGCAATCTTGATCGTCTGCGGCTTCTGGAGGCTCACTGTCCACTTGATCGAAGTTGGCCCCCCTGGGCTTATAAATAGCTAGGGTCGTTGTGAGAAAGGGTCGCCTAATCGAGCAATTCTTGAGCGACAGCCAGACGACCTGCCGACGCCTCGATTCTCCACCTCGTCGTTCTTGGTTTTACGATTCGCCTTGCACCCTTTTGTCATCTTTTTGCTTCGCGAGCTTGGAATCGCCCCCTCGCATTTGACACCGAACTCGTGGTGATCAATCGTCGATTTTTTTGGCCGTTTGTGTCCCGGCCGGGGTCCCCCCGACCACGCGCCTTTTCTTCCATTGTTTCTCTATCAAGCCTTTTGGGGACTGGCTTTACTTCTCGGCCAGAACTGGTCGGAAAATTCTCAACCGCCTCCCGACCTCTGTCCACGACTGGAAGAGGAACTTTGTGTTCATATATTCTCCTTCGGGTTGTGCCTTTCCGACCAAGTGGTCAGAAATCAATGTCCGAGGCAAGGCGCTTAGGCCGCCAAAGCTCAGCAAATTCGAGCTTTTGGACTTTGTGTTTCTACAGAGCGCGGAGAAGCCTGACCTGTTCGAACCAACCGAGAGGCTGCTCGAATTGATCGCCGAAGGCTCAGAAGGTCGCCGTCCCCTCGTCAGATCGCTTGTCTTCTTCATTGATTGATGATTCTGACGCTTCATCACATCCTTTGCAGCGATGGTCGACAAGGGTTCCCCTTCTGCACCCAAGGTCCGGAAGGGGCCTTCACCTGCTGAGTTGGCTCGGAGCCAGGTGGCCCAGCGGGGCAAGAAGGATGCTGCTCGCCCAGAGAAACATCCTCAGGAATCGATCGAAAGAGGCTTCGCCTGCTGATCTGGTGGGGAAGGAGGCCGAGAATAGCTCGACCGCTACTGCCTCAGGGCACGAGGAGAGGCCGGCAAAGTGTCCGCAGCCCCCGACGCCAATTCCGACCACCCCCTCCGCTCCGACTTAGGTTCGAATTCGCAGAATAGTTAAAAGAGGCAAGAAATTTAAAGATAATAATGCAAATTTCCCGAAAAGTAAGCAATTGAGAATGTGAAGGTAGATAAAGTAAAGTAATGGCTGGTAATAATAAGCAGATAATGAAATAGCATCGATGAATCCGAAAATTTAAGCAGGATTTAGTACAAAAGAGTATTTAAAGGTATCAGCGTAAAGTAAAAGGAATTGAGCAAGAAAAACGGCCCAGAAAGAAATGTTGCAAACACAACCAGGAAAATATGGAAGTAGGTTGAGTCCAAGGAGATAAAATGCCAACCGCAGGATAGAATTGCTTATAGTCGAAAGGTAAGGAATGGTAAATTAAATCCACGAAATAAAGCAGTTGTGCAATAAATTAAAAAGAAAGGAAAGGCAGAACAAACATAGTAATAAACACATAGATTAGTCAGTATAGATGATTTGGAAAGAGGATGCAGAGGAAGTGTATCCTACTTGTTCTGTATATGGCTTTGTTTCTTTTTAGGTGATAGTCCGGTTTACTGTGGTTCGTCTTGAATGTCGAGGACGACATTCCTTTTTAGGTGATAGTAATGTAATGAAGTGCATTTTTTGGATCCTCGTGGATCGTCGTTTAATGGTCGTTCGGATCTATGTTTACTAGCTTTGGTGTGGTGCTCATGACCAATGTGGGGTCATTGAGCCTTGGTCGTGGTTTCTGAGCATTGTGCGGGGCTTAGTGGGCCGGCAAGTTAGACCCATAGTACCCATTGGTTCACTGGCTGTGAAAGCGACGGGGTTGTGCGTCGCGTTCTGAATACGACGGCCCTGGTAGTCGCGTTCCTGTTGTCGCGGTTTGGGTCGACGTCTGCATGCGCGCCGCGTATCGCGCGTTGGGGCGGCCTACTGACGTCAGAAGAGGGAAGGCGATGACCTCCTACGTCGCGATCAGGTCGCGATGTAGAGCTACGTCGCGTTCCCAACTGCTGTGCGTTTTTAAGGTGGTTTGGCCGAACAGAGCTTTCACAAGCTCTGCTCGACCGGGAGAGGAGCTGCCGCAGATTCTTCGGGCGATTCGGTGTTCCGGCGTGGATCTCGACACGCTCTCAACGCGAGGACGTCACATAGAGCGGGGGAGACGTCGTGCTGTAGCCGGTTTGCGTGTTCTTCGCGAAGGTAGGGAGATTCCACCATGTTTGATTGCGTGGACTGTATGTAGTGCGTGTTTGATTGGTTTAATGCTTTAAGAACAATAGATATCATGCTAGGGTACTCATTAAAGCATGAAAAATAAAAATTAATGGTGGTTTGTGTGGTTTGTGGGGGAGATCCGGAGAAGGGTTCCGGAGAAGGGGTTCGGATTAGGGTTGTCGCCTATGAAGGCGACAGACCCTTTTGTCGCGACCAGTAAAGCCTAATAGTTCCCGGCGGCAGGCACCTCGATCGGGGTCTTTGAGAGCCCGCCATGGCAGAGTCGCCGGAGCTCTTATTGCCCTTCAGAGACGGAATCAGACACGGTCAAGTAAGTCTAGGACAGTCATTTCAGTTCAGAGGACTACTATATACAGTTGTCTAGGGACATGCACTTGATATGGCCACGGCCAGTAAACATCTCCTTCCTTCTTGTGAGCCTTTGGTCAATGAGAGTGGAGACAAGGATTTGAGAGGGATAGAAGAGACTCCGACTTTGATCTCAGTGGCCAAAAGTTATCCAATCAAAACCAAAAAATCTCTTTCTTGTGAGCTGTCGATTAAACAGGTTGGGTGCCATGGAGAGAAATTTTTTTGTTCGAAGTTTCCCACAGACGGCGCCAAAATGTTACTGCTCGAGCAAGTGGAATCGGCCTGGACCGATTAGATGAGGACCCGAGGGACGAAAGACAGCTGGCCGACGTAACGCGATGGAGTCCCGACCTGCAATGAACCATCGAGTGTCCTCGATGGGAGAGCACTCCGACGATCAAGTCAGACCAGTCGTCAAAGCTAGGGAGTAACAGTGCTTGAAGTAGCGTACCTTGATATGGTGTGGTGTCTCCCCCTTTTATAGTGTCATAGAGGATTGGATGCTAGCGGTTCCCTGCGTATGTGCCCACATTTTCGCCTTAGATTCCCGCTGGCTGGAGTTATGGGTGTCAAGAGTGATTAGAGGGTCCGGTTCTTTAGGGCCTTACCATAGCCAGAACTTCTTATTGTAGCCCATGATCCTTGGGCCCTTCCATCCTTAATAACACTGTCTTGAACGGGGTATGCCCAGCTTACCCTTCCTTAATTAGTGATTTGGGTGCTATGCATATGGGCGGGTAGCGACCAGCATCAGGGCCAATTCTCATCAAGATTGACTGACGATTCCTATCCGATCTAGATTGGATCGGCCCTGGTCGATTTCCTGGGTTGATCCAATCCTTTTAATTTTTCACGCACAGCTCTTCTCGCTGACCTCTTTTCGGCCTGTTTTTTCTTGGTTGAACTACGGCCTATACGAACCTGTAACTTCCCTTTAAATTCAACTAAGCCCGACTCAAATGGGTTCTCTCTGAAGCTGAGACCTCTTAAACCTTGGTGCTTTTCTCCCTGAACTGCCTGCTAAACCAGAAAAGGAATTTAAGTAAAGAAAAACCATGGTAGATTAAAAGAGCAATCTTGACACTTCATGGGACTTGTCTCCACCCAACGCCTAAAAATTTAGGTCTCCTGATCTCAGAACCTTCCAAGACGATGAAAAGAAAGACCAAATCAGCGTCAGATAACATATTGCACAAACATTTCAAACGTGGATGACGAACACATGAATTAATACGCCATGCTTGTGGGTTCCATGTCTTTTAAAGAAGGCCAGCTACCTGTTCCCACGAAATGATAATTTGGATAAGGGATGGGGGCATGAGACAAGCTAGCACCCCTTGTGCTGTGTCTTCTTGTGCTGGCAAAAAATTGATTCCTCTACACACCAATGGTATTCTACTCTCGAATGAGGACAATCTGCTTGTTCCATCTTGTAATGCTACTCCCAAACAAAGGCCCTTCATGAGTACCAATCAACAAAAAGCAGTCGATATTTAAGTATGCTCCGGGCTATACTAGCTGTGTGTACCTCCTTTTTTACCAGGATAAAGGGGGCGGGACATGAGGGATTAATGAGATCATCATATGACTATGCTTCCTCTACTTCTTTTCCTTTTTCTCCCCTTGTTGGGTGGAAGGAAGTACAAGTGTGTCAGAACAAGACAATCCTACTCATTCAAAGAGCGATCGGTAACCACATCAGTACCAGATATTCCTTTACCTCACAGGTCTTAAGGTGACCCCTGGTCCGAAATGAGAGAAGGGTGACTAATATTCTTGCACACCAAATTTTTACTATAACCCATTGCGATCGATGAGGCTTAGGTAGTGTTTCGAAATACTTGTCAAAAAAGTGAAATCGGCAAAAATCGATATTGCCGCGGAAGCACGTACAGAGGTTCTTCATGGTCGTCTATGTCATCGCATGAGAAGATTGGAAAAAAAAAGATGACCACTAATCTTGTAGCGCAATGCTCCGAATTTTTCATAAGCGACTTTTTAGCCACTTTTGAAAAAATAGAACACTCGTCTGTCTTTTATCTTTCTCTCTCTTTATCGAAAAGACATCCATAAACATTTGGAAGTCTATGTGATTTGTCAAAACTTTTAAATTTTTTTTTTTTTTTTTGTTCACGGTGCTCTCAAATGATGTCTTAGATATCAAGAAAAAATTTCATAGACATTTAAATGGATAAAAACGTAAAAAACGACAAAACTATCTTTTACTCTACCAGAACCTGGTCAAACATCTTAATCCTAACATGATATTAATTCTTTGTCATTTCGCCCATGTGATTGTCTAGTTGAATGATTCTCAATTTTTTTCACAAAATCAATCCTTGATCAGCATCATAAATATGTGCACATCAAACCGTAACAGGAGCTTCAAAATAGATAAGGGATTTATCATGTCCCCCTCATCTCACATACCCTAGTTTTAAAACACAGCGTCCTTTTGAACCTCTTGTGCAGGCATCAACTTTGGGATGCCCTCTACTGTTTCAAGATCGTATCCTATCTTTCAACTAGCTAGAAGGGTTAAGGGTTCAAAAGTAACCTCCAAAGTAGTACCCTTTTTCCCAAGTACCATTTCCTTCCCAACACCACCTCACATCTTAGAGGAAAAAGGAGGAGAAGAAGAGATCATCACCAACAAAAGCTGGTATCATAATTGGGGAGGCCTTGGACGACTCGGGAAGAACATTGCCTTTAAAGTTTGTCCTCTCATTTGGAAAAGATATATAGAAGAAAGGAGACGTCCAAGCCCCGTCCTCCACACCTTTTGATTAGCAACAAAATGTGGGTGCAATTTGGGGGGTGGTGGTGGTGGTCGACCCCATCTTTATAGATGTCTCTTCTCCTTGGGAAGCCCGGCCATGGACGCAACCTCCTCCCCTTGGTCATATTATTTCTATCTTCTCCTCCTCCCCTCTCTCTCATCTCAAGTTCATCAAATAAAAACAAAACCCAACTAAATAAGACTTTTCGCCCGACATCTACTTATTATCCATCTCAAACACAAAAAAATAGATCCTGTAATATATTGATGACTACATAATTCACCTTGATTGTGTCTAAGATAGATGTTACAGTGCTGGCTATGAGTGTTTCTTGAACCCCACCCACTGGCCATGAGCCACGCCTACTTGCCTTGCCTTCTTGTGCAAATCTTGTGCCCTCCTTTCTTTTCTGAGTTTTCTCCTCCTCTCTTCTCTATGTATCTTCCCCTAGCTCTCTTTAGTGTATTCATTTTAGTGCTGGAGATGGTTAAAAAATAATCTTATTTTATGTATATTTACAAAACGTGACATGCACATATTACAATAACTCTATTATATAAAAACAAGCATAAAATATTCCTATGGTTATAATTAATTAACGAGTACTTACCTCATTGATTTATATAAGAATAATAACATAGAATCAAGAGACCTTTAAGTATGATCATCTACCTTTTACTTTCGTTTTGTTTTTGTTTTTGTTTTTTTCATTAAGAGACATCTAGTCGCCGTATTTTATCACCTAACAAGGGTCAATCACACAAAAAACGAATAAATTAAATAAACTTGTTGCATACCTAAATATACATCAAATATTAGTTATGTGGTAGAGCTTTCACATAAGAACTTGAGATAGTAAAGATAATTTTTTTTTATTTTGATTAAATTCTAAATCAAGTTAGTTTTATTCTTAAGTATTATTGCGTAATGGGAGACATATATATTCATCACGTATTTTTATATGCTGGGATTTTATATCAATATATATATATATAAGATTGTCATTTTACACATAAAACCACACAATAATTCTTTTTTGTAATTATCGCTTTCGTTTATGTCCCTTTTTTCTTCTTACTTCACCCCCCTCCCTTTTCTTATTGCGGCTCCTATCACCACCACTAACACCACCTCCTCAGCTACCCCTCTCCACCGCTGTGGTCCTCCTTCGCCTCCCAAGTCCCACCGACACGTGCCCGTCGAGCCGCCACGGCCCGCGCCGGCAAGTTTTCCACCTCTGGACTTTCGGACAGGAGTGCCGACAAAACACGCCACGGCCTGTCATTGGGCCAGCTGGTGTTATCCTGACGTCATGCGCGGGACGCACATCCCTGTACGTACGGCTTGTGTACACAAGCTTGTGTACGTGGGTTTGATCCATTAATTCTCACAACAGACACTCTTATCATTTATTAATTTATCAACTAATTAATTATTTCTTTGTATGCATCCCAACTTGATTGTGTGATCAGGATGAACGACCATTTCTATTATTACAGTCCCCACTCCATCCGTTTTAATAATTACTATAGTTTTGTTTGACAACGGAACACTTCAAAGTATTCTTAGAGTATATATTTCATATCTTATACGAACATTAGTTTACAACGTTTTTAGTAGATTTTATATAGAGGCGCTGTTTGTTTCGCTAGAAAACAATCGAATGTTCTCTATTCTTGGATTCACAGGATTTTAAGCCGATGTGTTTTAATTTTAAGCTTCTAAAGTAATAGCATTTTATTCGGATGACCATTAGACGAAGTGTATGCTGTTGGTTTTGTGTAAGGGAAATAGTTAATGCATGTCCACCTAACAGGGCAGCGCCAGCTCGGCCACCCCGTGCTCGGGCGGACGTGGCGTTTCTCTTGTTGTAATTGTAAGTCCATTTCTTCGATAAGCTTAATTAATTGGGCTCTCTTGATAGATATATATGGACTGTAAAACCAAAATAGGATAATTTGTACTACTATTTAAAGAGTAGAAATCTTGACCCTCTGATTAAAATTGTAAGATCCAATCATCAAACTTAACTAAAAAAAAGGCGAAAGCACAGTAATTAAATAAGAGTCCTTCTACTAGAGACCCAATTATTAAATAGAGAAAGACTTTGTGCACTTCCCATTGCACTTTTTCATTGCACTTTGGCCTTTCTATTGGCCAATGCACTAGAGGCACATTGTGCCAACCCAATGAAAAGTAAGAAGTGCATGGGAAGTGCAATGGAAAGTGCACAAAGCCTTTCTCTATCAAATAAGATCCATAAAATGTCAATGAATATCTGATCCGTTGACCCAAGGGAGGGGCCCTTATCCGAATATCGAAACAAGAGGATAGTCGAAACGATAAAGTTATAAACTCCTGACATAACATCTTAGAAAGCGTCATAGCAAGAAATTAGCTCAATCCACACTCTATATCTATCCCGGTTGATCCTAGTTAGACAACATATAATTTGAGGGTATCTAACACGATAAACTCTTAAGACAATAGTGTCTTATCTCAATGGAAATGAAGCAGCGAACATTCCTACATAATAAGTTGATTAGTAGATTTGGCAAGTGAAACCCCTAAATTTGATGACGTCGACCATTTATGTCGAGCACCTTTCCAGTATGTGTCAAATGGTCATGGCTCTTGTCTCTCTTGAACCCCCCACACCATGTGCGTATGGAAAGACGACTTAAGGGCGCCCCAGACTTGGCCAACAAGAGATGATCTGCACACAGACAATAAACACATGTTAAGTATTCTTACGTATGGAGAGCTTAATTATAAATATGTCAGAGGTCGAGGACTATGGCCATATTATAATCACGTCGCATGAGACCCGTAGGGAGGCTCGAGCCACATAAAATTTAGAGAAAATCTTTCAACGAAGATTGCGATGTCTCTAGTGTTCTAGACCTATCAACTGTGGAGAGCAATCTAGAATCATCTACTTTTTTTACTTTAGCTCTTGTTGAGATATGATTTATGTATCGAAAGGTTTTTTTTCTAAGATCTCAATCTCAGAACCCTTGATCCTTGACTTCTCCTTGTAAGTTCCCTTCTTGTCCTCTAAGAACATCGCCGTCTAAGGCTATCCAACAAGCTCGTACAAACGCAAGATCAAGTCTTTCTGTTACTTTATATAACAAAAATTATAAGCAAAAATGTATTATAAAATGAAACAATGGCAAAAGTTATCCAAGATTATTCACTTTGATAAAGTGAATGATATTGTTGTATCGATAGAAAGGACCATCTTTTCTTCTTTCATTTTTTCCCCTCTTTTCCTGTGAGCTAGCCTAATGATGTCTCTTCGTGTCCTAACCTGCAGACCCCCATCTACAGTAATTTTAAAGTCTCGCCCCTAACAGCGGTAGGACTGTTTAAACACCATTTTCTGCACGGCATCAGACCTAACTAAAGTTAGAAATTATTAGGGCCGTGAAACTACTGAAGGTACACAGTATGGATGATTTGAATTTTGTAGAAGGAGAGATTTGGCTCATGATGTCTTAGTGCTTTATATCGGCAAGTACTGTGAGGTCTTAGCAGAAATACTTATCGCAAAAAAATCTCGTAATAAAGTTGAGATTAATTGTAGGAATGTAATTTCATTAAATGACGAGTACTGTACTTGTTAGGGGTTTATCTATTTTGAAATTTAAAGAATTTCCTATTTATGGGAATACTATAATTCATTTAACAAAATTAAAGAAATCTCTCTTCTAATAAGAGGTAGGCTCAGGGCAAACGTCTCCCTTGTTTGCACAATGCGATAACGCTCTTGGGTAAGGCATCGTCCTCTTGGATAGGTGATATTTTGTTTTGACTAGATAAATAGGGAATCTAATTAACATTTTATTCACCCAAATAAGTAATTCCAAGTAGGAGATTCAGTTTAATTACATCCATGTAATTTTTTGACATATTTCTATCAGAAGAAATACTTATTATTTGGATGCTTAGGTACTTAAGTTGACATGCAATGATGTCCAAATCAGCTTAGAAATGGCAAGGAAGTGGCGTCCTTGCCATCGCCAAGTCGTGAGTTGTTGTTCCCAATTGTTGTTCATTTGTGCCGTCATATTATTGATCAGTGGCGGAGCCAGGAGGGGCAATTGCCCCCCCTTAATTTTTTACATAAAATTTTTGTTTATTAATTTTTCTGCATAAAATTTCTCTTTATGATAGGCATGTGAAGAATTTTTTAAACTTTATTAATTGCCCCTCCTTGCGTTGAGTACCAATAAATAATTATCTTATTAATTGCTCCCCCTTCTAAATATTTCTGACTCCGCCACTGTTATTGATTATCATTGTTGGTCACCATTACCTACCACCTGTTAGCGCCACTCTATGCCATTGTATCCACCTTTGCAAGGACCTGGAGTGATCGATTCCTAGTCGATTAGTCCACATCAATTGATCAAGAGCCTTTGGTTGAACGACCTTCTCAGTCGAAACCAAGTCAAGTTAACCAAGCCTCCCTACAAACTAGAGTAACCCTACAAACTAGAGTAACCCCAGTGCGGAGTTTCAAGGGACGTCTCGAATAGACATCCTCCATTTTGGGAACTCAACTGTCGCACCCTTTCAAATTTCATTCTTAAAAGATGGGTTCGGACCCTTTAGGTCCCCGACCTATATAAGGAACATGTAACCTTTATTCAAAGGTACGAGCAATCACTGCTCACAATCGCCCACGCGCGAGATCACACACCTAAAAAAGAACCCTTATATTCACGCCTTCTCTCACAGTCATCCCTGACTTGGAAATCAGAGGATTCTCTCGATTCTTCAGTCGGATTTCTCAGACACTTTCTAATCTAGTGGGCCTTCGTCCGTACCGACGACCGTTCGCTCCCAATTCTCAGTGGAAAACATGTTCGGCCTATTACCGAACAACGAAAAGACCCCCACAGATCCCAACTATGTTTCTCCACAATATGAGGATTTAAGGAAGATTGGAGCATACTTCCAATAGAGATGCTCTTTAGGGTGCATCCAAAGATGCAGTGCAGTTACTTTTTGATCAATTCAATTTTCATTTGAATTGCTCATCATCTTTTATATGTCAAAAATTAATTTCACGTCTGGATCGTAAAGTAGGCATTAGGATCTACTTATCTACCCCTCAAGAACATTCTCCTAGTGTCATGCCCCGCCAATTTAGCAGCGGAATAAATCGGGGAGGCATGAACAACGAGTATGGTAACGTAAATTGCGCATACATTCGCAAATATCAGAGCATCTATGAACAGTAATTGTAATAAAACTCCACATTTTATTGATAATTCATCTAAACTATTACAATCACTAATTCAGAGCCAAAACATAGGGCTCAAAACATCATTACATTGGAAATGATAACTAAGCACTAATTATCTAGACTCTATGATACTAAAGACATTCCATCGCTATGACTCCAGGACGCTCATCACTCCAGTCCAATCCCGTTGTTGTGTGTAAGGTCATCATCTGACTTACCTGGAACACAATGACAAATAACGAAGGGTGAGCGATAATGCTCAGTAGGACTTAATATCTCGTGTAAACAAGCATGCTTTAAGTGATTAATATCTTGTAAAGTAGGTCAACTAGAGAGAATGATCAAGTATAGTCAAGAGAGTAATAGTACAAGATAACACGTGAATGGTAATACATTTCAAAAGACTATTGCAAAACTAGGATGATAAAGAACTGGCCGTGTAACGAGATAGCGTGTAACGAGATAGCGTGTATGGTTGCACAACAGTGCACTAGTCACGATAGCAAGTAAAGCAAGTAGCATGCGTTTGGTCGATCATTTTATCAACCACAAGTCAAGTATCATGTACAGGAATGTTTGTGAATTGTCGTAGATTAAATCTTGATAGTCATGCGTTTGGTGTATGCCATCACCTGATCATTAGACCCCCGCGAGTTATAGCCTTTCAGGTGCTCCTCCCAAGGACCAGATCGGGCCCTTATTATGTTGCCTAGCATAGTCATGTTTGTTATCTTAGACAATCACAAAATGGCCAAGAGAGTACCAAGAATAGATGAGAGTAGTAGATGAACTAGATGAGAGTGTAGAGAGAACGTGAACAGATGAGAGTATCGAGATAGTAGATGAGATAAGGACATTACCGTAAAATGACGAGAAACCACGATAGAAACGGTTGCACGGCACCAGGTCGGGTACGGCAGTCTGGTAGAAGTCACAACCGCCCACTAGCCGTGCTATGAACACAGGCTAGATGGTCCGTGTGTTTGCAAGATAAGGAGAGAACACTAAGGCCATGGATCGTACTGATCCCTAAGGTGTAACGGGTTTTAGGGTACAACCAGCTCGTTGACTAAGGACGTGCGCCAAAGCCAAGAAGACTTACGGAGGTCTTGACAAGGAGTCTCTAGTCCAGTCGAGAGTATTCTCGGTGGAGAGGTGGTCCAAGTCAAGGGAAAGTGTGTAAAAACAGGTCCGTCGTGTCTCGAGTGCTCGAAGGCCGAGGGAAAACGGTAACGGTAGATAAAATGTGCGAGTCAAAAAGGAAACAATTGTATTTAAACAAATATGGTAATTTAATCATTTATTTCGATAATTTACCGAATACATTATTGCATAATTTATCAAGGTCAAATGGCAATTTACAATGTTATGTGTGTGCAAGTGTAAAGAAATCTTGAGGATATGACAAGTCGTGCAAATGTCATTTTAAATAATTGAATTTATATCATTAATGTCATTTATTAATTACCAAGTCGAATTAACTATAACATGAGTTAATCCTGGCTAATTAAAGGGTATATTGCTTAAAGAACAGGGCATATGCACAATTTTCAATTTTGGTCGATTTCTTGAAAACGCGGCGGACCTACCCGTCGCGTTTCAAGTCATGACGGGGCGGTCGGGCGCGACACGGGACCTGGCCGGTCTGGCCCGGTCCGGGGTGAATCGCGGCGGCTCGTGCCGTCGCGTTCTTGACGCGACGTCAATGGCCGGCGCGACCTCACTGTTATCGCGGCGGGTCGCGCCGTCGCGATAACAGGTGGGTTTGCTCTTTTCCCTTTTTCTCAGGGCGAGTCCTCTGTGATACAGGGACGTTGTAAATTCCATATAAAATAGTACGGTGATTCAAAAAGTACGAAACTAGTTTTAAACGAAAGTAGACATGTATATCTATCAACATGCACGATTAATTTGAAAATAGACAAGGTTTAGATATACATTGATCATGTTACTTTTCAGTGACCTAAACAGGCGCAGTCAGGTTCAACGAATTAATTAGAGATGTATACTTGATGAAAGCTAACATGCAGTAGTATTTATGATAATTTTATGAGGGAATGATGTCAAGTGTGCACGAGATTAAAAAGAAAACAACAAGGGTCGAGTGCACAGATTTGACAGATATTCAAAGATTTAATTCTCCCTCATGGGAGATCGAAATCAAGCAAGACTAGGGGCGTTTGAAAGCTAATATGATGTAGTATCACTGAGAATTTTATCATGGCATGAGAACAAGTACATGCGGGGAATTAGGGAAAACATGAGATTTCAGGTTTATGGTACAGCAGGACTTCACGAATTAAATTCGCCCAAATGGCTGAACGAAATACCACAAGACCATAGGGCTTTTGAAGAGGTACATGAAGGATACCTAGGGGAATTATTTCACGATTTTTTCTTGAGAGATTGCCTACCTTTTTTGTGGAGCAAGAAAACCCTAGTTTGGATGACGAAAATCCGAAAACCCTTCTTGTTCTAGCCTCCTCCTCCTTGCTCCTTTGTCTCCAGCCCTTCTCCTCTTTCTCCAGAGCTCTAGCCACGAAAATGGGTTGCTAATGATGAGTTTTTTTTTTGTATATGGCCAACTATAGGAGTCCTAGTCATTATAAGAGTCCTCCTTTCCATTAAACTCTGAATTTCCTTCTTTATCTCCCACTTTCTCATATTTATCCACCTAATATGGCTAGAGAGAGAGCTAATTTCGTGGCCAAAGGGTTAGGGTGGTGTAAGGACTCTTATTTAAGATATATATGAGTTATTTAGCATTTATCTTAACCTTTCCTATTTATTTAATTAATTAGGTACGAATTTCACCTATTTATCTCTCATTCCATGATGGGCCAACACTAATTGGGCCCAATATATTAGGTTTGGGTCATTAGAATAACCCATTAATAATTTAGTTTAATGGGTATCACTTTAATTTCCTTTTATTCCATGTATTCTCCCTTTATTCTCATTAAATCCATTTATCATATTTAATCAATTGATTTCCTATTTTAATTCAATTCAATATTTTTTTTAGCCAAATATTTCTGACTTTTATTCATCTCTTGGGCTCTTGCTTTTGGCCCAACATCTCACGCGGGCTTAATTGTACAACCCATGTACTTAATTTACTTAATGAGTTTTAATTATCCTTTCATTCGATAATATATTCATGGGCCAAAATTGTCTATTGATCCAATTATCATAAGGCGCTATCACCCCATATTATTTAAAGTCTATCCACAAATTTATTTTCATTTATAATCCACTTTGGCACATAAAATAATAGGTTCTTCGACTTATTCCTTAATTATGCTAATAAGTCGTATAAATTCTTAAACTAAGTCCAAACGAATTTTCTATGCCCAAATTTCATGATGGATAATTAGAGAACATTATTTAAAGTGTAATTATTATTTTTACGAAATTTTTATAGGGGTTTATACGCATGCAGTAATGATGTGTACCGTTTTAACTAATTGAATTTATTAATTGATAAAATTTCAATTTATCCATAATTTTTAATTAATGAATTTTCTGGGGTACTACACCTAGTCCTCCGAAGTAAACTTGTGCTCCACCAATTGCTATATTTCTCAAGAATGGAACCCACTATTTCAGCAGATTAGCTTGCTAAAAGAGAAAACATCTTCATTCTTGGAGTTATCTAGATTCTTGTCAGAGAAATTCGATCAAGAAGATAAAGTTGATGATGAAGAGCATTGTTCTCATCGCTTGGATCTTCATCCTCAATCTCTTACGTATCTTTTCTTAAGATCTGATGAGTCACCCCTTTGGTCTGCTTATGGCCCACAAGCATCGAGCTAATATGTGCCAAACGTGGACCAAGTGCAAATGCAGACGTCCAAGGGACATTTAGGAATGCTCGTCTACAATTTGCATCATGACTACATCAGCGAGCATCTGCATGCAACTTTTTCTCCAAATGACATGCCTCTAGCTACAACTTTTCCTCAGTGAGATTGCCCAACCGAAGAAGTTGCATGTAGGGGTGTACAACAGTTCGGTTCGGTTCGATTTTCCTATTTTTTGAGAAAACTAAACTGAACCGAACCGAACCCCTTTGGTGAACCGAAACCAACCGAATCCGTTCGGTTCAAATCGAAATCAGGTTTTTCTTGAAAAAACTAGTGTTTTCTGGAAAAAAAAAAAGAGAGGCAAAAAGTGGCTTTTTCCGGCAGAAGCGAGTTTCAAACTCACGACCACCGTGCGCGCGATGCCTCCTTCCATTGCGCTATCGGTGATTTTTTGTATAATTATTTTATTTATATAATTATTTATATATATTCAGTTCATTTCGATTTTCCAACCTGAAATCGAATTGAACAACGATGTCCGTGAAATCGAATCGAACCGAACCGTTCATTTCGATTTGGACCATATTTTGCACATCCCTAACTGCATGACTTTTCAATGGCATGTCAACTAAAGGCTCAAGGAATTGTCGATTATAAAAGAGATACCTTCGCCATAGGAAAGAGTTGGTTTGGGACTCTATCCAAAGTTTTTGGACAACCTTGACACTATACTCTCTCTCTCTCTCTCTCTCCAAACTCAACATTCCTTTACTATATCCCGATTTTGACTTGAATGTTGGAAGATAAATCTTGAGCACCTCATCCATCCAAGAACTAACTTACTTGCAAGATCAGAGGACGACGGCCATAGCACCCGCCTTCATCAATATTGGCTCGCATGTTTCCCTCTTCATCAACCGACCAGAGATTGTCATCTCGGCTTACCTTGGGAGCCGGCTTGATATGGTCCTTGCAGACTACAAACCAGTCTCATCAAGCTCGAGCCCCTCGATTTTATACTCTGCCTCTTATCTTATATCTTCTTTTTTGTTGGGTTAGCCTTCAAAATGTTAAAATGGCTTTTGGCATAAGCCCTATAAGGCGATTGCACCCCCCCTTTTTTTTTTTGCTATATTAACAACAACGCGAGATGAGGCCCTTTTAAATTAAAAAAAAAACCTAAGTACATAAACATTGAATGAGATACATGGTATCCGACATATATAGCAACCATCTTTGTCAAAACGAAGGGAAAAAAAGGGAAAAATATGATAAATACCATGATAACAGATAATACAAAATTAATGGATGCTCTTTCTTTTATCTTTTCACCTCCCCTGATGAGGGGCAGCCCCAACCAGAGATAGCACGTCGAAGCCTCAAACACACACCATTGACGGGACTGAATCCAAATGTTGGAACCCTTTATCTTTTGATGATCACAAAACACTTGTTATGTTTGCTAACAAGTTTGTGAGTTGTATGCAGAAAACAGGGCATTTTGTAAAGGTAAAAAGGCCTTAAAAGAGGCTCACCTTGAGTCATGTTTGTTGGAGTCGACCTCACAAATGTGAAGGAGTCGACCCCAAGAGGTTGCAGTTTTTCAGAGTCAACCCCAGATTTCTAAAGGAGTCAACCCCCATACAAATGTTCTGCAGTGCTACAGTGCAGAGTCGACCCCAGTTATGCAGGAGTCGACCCCAGAAATACTCAATTTTTCAGAGTCGACCCCAGCTCTTCAAGGGAGTCGACCTCAGTTCAACAGAAGCAGTTTTCTCCAAAGGGAGTCGACCCCCAATTTGTTCTGGAGTCGACCTCAGCTAAAGTGGGAGTCGACCCCGGGTTGCAGAACTTCTGAAAAGTGCTTTTTGAACACCTTTTTGACCAAGACCACTTTCCACCTTCCCTCAAACGGCTACATCTTTGGAAAGGCTATAAAAAAGAAAACCTGGGGGAAACCCTAGGCAAGGATTTTCGTTGGGAAGAGAGCCTCCTTCAAGTGTTTCATTTAGAGCTTCTCTTTCAAGCATTTCTTGCCTTGTAGAGCTTCCATCTGCTGCATCCTTGTAGAAGGCTTCTTTTTGAGGAGATCTTTACTTCATCAGAGCTTCATCAACATCTGAAGATCATCCTCTCGAGCTTGGCATTGAGTTTGCTTGTTTATCATTATCTCTTTCAGTTCCTTATTGTGTTGGGTGAGCTAGGCACCGCATCAACTAGCTGTGTATTGGTGAGCTAGGCACCGGGCTAACTAGCGGTTTGTTGGTGAGCTGGGCACCATTTCAACCAGCGGTTGTGTTCATCTCTTAGTGAGGGAAATCTCACCGTGTTGGTGAGGACTGGACGTAGGTAGATCAACAGGGGTCTTACCGAACCAGGATAAATATGCGTGTCTTCGTGTGCTTGCTTCCTTCTTCCCTTCAGTTCTCTTTGTTTTGCATTCGTTATCATTTCTGCATTAGTTTCCGTTGTCCATTCAAGACAAAGTTTTAAAGCCCTATTCACCCCCCTCTAGGGCTAGTCATAGTCTAGATCCTTTCATTTGGTATCAGAGCAAGGTCACTAGTTTAAAGGGTTTCACAACCTCTAGTGTGGATTGACTATGGCTGGATTTGGAGAGCATAGTGCTTTCACTGAAGGCAACTCTACGAATAGGCCACCTATGTTCAATGGCAATAACTATAGTTATTGGAAAGCTAGGATGACTATCTTTCTGAAAGCTATAGATTATGAGCTATGGAATATTGTGGAAAAGGGTCCTTATGTTCCAGTGGAACCTGAAAAAGATTGGACTCCTGAAATCTTTAAAAAGTTGTCTATGAATGCCAAGGCAATTAATGCCTTATTCTGTGCCTTAGATGCTAATGAATTTAAAAATGTTTCTATGTGCAGCAGTGCTAAAGAAATATGGGACAAGCTTCAAGTGACATATGAAGGAACTTCCCAAGTCAAAGAAACGAAGATAAATCTTCTTGTTCACAAGTATGAGTTGTTCAAGATGGAAGAGAAAGAGACCATAACAGAGATGTTCAAGCGGTTCACGGACATCACGAATGGGCTCAAAGCCCTTGGTAAAGAATACTCTATCCCTGAACTCAATAGGAAAATTTTAAGATCTTTGCCTATGTCTTGGAATCCCAAGGTGACGGCAATTGAAGAGGCAAAAGACCTCTCACAAATTTCTTTGGATACTCTCATAGGATCCTTAATGACCTATGAGATCAATATATCGAGGGACATAGATGACTCTAAGAAGAAAAAGAGTCTTGCCCTCAAAGCTACTAACGTGTTAAATGAGTGTGTCAGTGAGGATAGCAATGAAGAGATCGATGATGAAGAGATTGCCTTAATGACGAGGCAATTCAAGAAGTTTCTGAACAAACGTCGATCCAACTTCCAACCAAGAAACAGAAGATTTCAGAAGAAGAATCAAGCTAAAGGGGAAACTTCCAAGAGCGAGGAAGTCACTTGCTTTGAGTGCAGAAAGTCGGGACATATCCGGCCTGAATGTCCCGAACTCAAGAAGAAGAAGGCATACACCAAGGGAAACGGTAAGACATCAAAGAAGAAGGTTCTTGCTGCTTGGAGTGATGAAGACACCTCCACAAGAGAAGAAAGTGAAGAGGAAATAGCCAACCTTTGTCTCATGGCCAAATTTGTGACGGACCGGGGTATTTATGCCCATTAAGGCTCCATATCCAGATCCGCCTCCCGCGAACGCACCGAAGTGTCGCAAGGGATATCTCACACACGTGTCTAGTAAGAGTATAAAAAAGACAAACACAAGAATATAAGACACAAGAAAGTACATGTGCTCATATCTGTTCACAAATTTGTACAACTGTCCCTTTACATTAATACATGCCCAATTAAAAGAATACAACTACCTGGGGCATACCCCGAGGGAGCACAAGCTCACACAACACTAACTACTACACAACTGCTGGTGGTACAAGTCTGTCACAACACTGCTGCAAGTCAAACTCACGGCAAGCCCTGAAAAGAACTGTAGGGGAGTGAGCCTCAACAAGTCACTGGCTCAGTACGGGCTACCCAAAACAACACTGTAACCACAGACACCTCAACCCCAATGGGTCTCACTGGCAACAACAATAGCCAAACCATTTCATGCTCACATCATTATAATAAATAACAATTAAACATGCTCATGATAATAAACATAAAGTCCTCAGAAGAAAAGTAGGATTACATGACTAACATACATCATTAGTCAGCCCAACTACTAAAGTGCCTAAACCACAGTCTCACTGGCACACTATTACAACAACTGGTTGCCTAAGCTAAAAGCCACATAGGCAAGTCACTGCCTAAGCTGCAAGCTTCACAGGCAAACTCCAACACTTGAATGACAAGGCTGCTAACGAAGAGCTGGTCCCTTATACTCCAAACCTTACTACGTTAAAAAACGACACACAAGGCAATAGGACTAGCTACCACGAAGCCAACCCATAACACACTAAAACTATAATTGGAATCATGCCTAAGAAGAGTAAAAACTCAACAAGTGGAAGATCTCATATGGCCTCCACGGAGCACAGCTCTACTAAACCACAATATGCCTAGGCCACAAGCCTCATCGGCAAATTACCCACAAAGGTAACGTAATTAATAATTACAAACTAATCCACAATAATCTTATAAACAAAGATCTACTTAAAGCAATTAGGATACAACAAGTGGCAGGTCAAACCACAAGACTTTCACAACACACAAGTACTCGGAAAAGGTTGGTACACAATGTACCACCACAAAACTACAAAGTAACCCACGAAGGTAACAGGTACCTGCTACTCTGAGGTACCATAACACAAACACCCGAACAAAGGGTACAGGAAGGTGGTAAACACCACACTGAACCACAATTATATTATACCTTTATTTAGGCACAACATTACAGGTAAAACCTTAACCGGCTAGTCACACAACTATAACTTAGTCACAATTGTGCCAACACCAGGGCACACCTCGAACTGGTGAAACCTTGACCATGAGTCACAACTCACAAACCACGACAAGTAGCAAAGCACGAGTCGGAAGGGAACGATGTCACCATATCCACAACTAGAGCTAACTAAGCACGAGTCAGAAAGAGCGACGCCACCACACGGGAACGGACTACTGCCTGATCAGGCCAATATCCAACTCGGACAACACAACACAAGAACACCTCTCAGCCTCGCAGTCACGGACGAAAGGTCCAACTGCCGCTCCACAAGAAAGAAGTCAAACAACTGTGGAGACCAACCAACACCACACCTGCAGACACACAGCTACAGGCCCATGCCTGGCACCTCTAGAGTCTCTGGCCGGAGCACTCTAAAGTGAGGCACTGGAAAACAGGACTAGCTGGGGACCAGTGTCGACTACTGGTGTCTGTACCCCCAACTACGAGCGCGCTACAAGCGACAAAAGAACAAACTCTGGGAAGTCGCTGCCCCACTGCCGTCTTTCCCTCAGCCGGACGTACAACTCAAACTCAGGAGTGAGGGTGTCCAGGAAGACGACACAGTCCTCAACGGTACAACACAAGTACCGGGACAAAACCCCGAGCACAACAAACACACGTGCCTGTCTCACAAAGAACCTGGGGTACCCGACTAGAGAGGCATTCCGGAATAGGCGCCGGACCACCACACTCGGCTAGCACAAACCACGATACTTACACTAACACATTCTATTACCGATCACGATACACAAATCACCATTAAGATAGCTTGTGACTAGGACAAGCTAACTTGCACAACTAGACATACTAACCATATTAAAAATAACACCGCAATTTATCATTGGTCACACGGTGACCTACAAGCTAACTCACACTAACATATATATATAAATCACGATAGCCAATCATATTTGACCTATCTTTAATCATCTTGTGACAATGAAGGTCACATTAAACACAATCACGATAATCACATTTATATTCTACTAATTATCCATTTAGGACAATCTATAAAAGATTCTAACGAATCAGAGCTAGGTTCATGTCTGAACCTCATCGCCACAATACCACAATAACTATCATATAATAAACATAATAACATACGATGTGCCATGAATACACAAACCATATACATGGCATCTAAACCTCGTAGACAACACGAGCATAACACACCCTAGTTAGTGTACCACACGTCAGCCACGCAAACCACATGTCCAACACATGGTCGACATGCACATACTTAAACATCTACGTGCAACATACATTATTCACGTAAAACATGCCCATTACATGAGCAATATGCTCCAAGAGCATAACAAGTGTACTGGCTCACACCGGTCCTCGCCATACACACACATCACACAATATTCATAACCAGGGAAGCTACGTAAACCACACTGCATGGATACATGCACAGGTTGGCGGCAACATCGACTGCCGCTTATAGTAAGTAGACGGCAAGCAATCTAGCCATTTATATCTCGGCTGGTGAGCTTGGCGACAAGAGATCTTGACGCCAAGTTCTCTGGCCTAAAACCCTGCAGAAACCCTAATCTAGCTCTACAGGTTTTCCAATCGTTTAAACTAAAGAAAAACATATAAAAGCAGTTCCTTTAACATACCAGAACCCGAAACAACCCATTACAACATGCTTTACACATTAAATTCATCAAACCACCCTTTAACCCCGCATGGTGCGACTTGATCCGAAAATACAATAAAAATGCTGGTTCAAGTGATTAAGTCGTGTTTTAATATTTCTAATAAGCTAACAAGGCTCGACCCTACCTCAGAAACGCAATTAAACTCCCGAAGAACCTCGAATCACGCCGAAACCCGAGAAACGTCCCACGAACACCGCGCTCCAATCCGTCATTCCCCGCCCGATCTGCAGCTACCATGCACACCACGGCCTTCCCACGAGCTCCCGCCGACCGTCAGAACTCGTGAAGAAGCTCAAGGGTGAAGGTGGGGGAAAGAGGAAGGGAGAAGGAGGAGAAAGAATAGAGCTCGGGTCTGTCATAAAAACACAGGCATGTCAGGTTAACGTCAACTCTTGGGCCGTTTAACCAGACCGCCACAACTAGACGTCCACAAAGCTTGACGCCAAGTTCAACAGTCGACGTCCTCATCGATGGACGCCAACACACTGCTGGTGTCCAGCAAGCTGAACACCAATACAGACCCAAACCAACCCGGTAAGGATCTAATAAGAAACACACAACACTAATGGGCCTCACATTGGCCACCAACCCGCTAAACCTAGATCCACAGGGATCCGGAAAACGCGCGACGTTACAAAATCCGACCATGATGAGGTAAATTCTGAAACTTTTACATTAGAAGAACTTCATGAAGCATTTAATGAATTATATGAAAAATTTATTGAATGCAAACTTGAGAATAGATGCTGAAAAAAAGGTATTGATTTAATGACTCATGAGTTAAGTGCATCTCGTCTTCATGAATGTGGAAATGTTGATTTAGTAAATGAGAATACATTGCTTAAGAAAAAGATTGAAACATTGGAAGAACAAATTCCTAGCTTAAAAAATGATTGTTCTAACCTTCAAAAAGAAGTAGATAGATTAAAAAGTGTCTTGTCTACTTTTGTGCGTGGTCGTGATAACTTAGATGCTATTCTTGGTAGCGCAAAATGCGTGTTTAGAAAAGAAGGAATTGGATTTATTCCTCACAAATCAAAGCATAAATCTGCAACATCCTTTGTTGGGGCTAAGTTATCTAGTACTCCATTTGCTACATGCAACTATTGTGGCAAGAAGGGGCATAAAATTCAGAGTTGTTGGTTCCGAAAGAACATCCACAAGATCAAAACGATGTGGGTGCCAAAGGAAACAACCAAAAGTTGGACTAACTTGGATGGACCCAAGCAAGTTTGGGTACCAAAAAATCAAGTGTAAATCTCCTTGTTTTTGCAGGCCCACAGTGGTTCGATGAATAAAGAGTGGTACTTGGATAGTGGTTGCTCTCGGCACATGACGGGAGATAAATCTCAATTTTCCAGTCTTGAAAAGAAAAGCGGTGGAAATGTGACGTTTGGAGATAATAGCAAAGGAAAGGTAATAGGCATCAGTAACATTGGTAATACTCCCTCTACTAGTATTGAGCATGTGTTATTTGTGATGGATTAAAGCATAACTTGCTTAGTATTAGCCAATTGTGTGATAAAGTTTTAGAGTTATCTTTGATGCATCTCATTGCATGTTAACCGATAATGTTTCAAATGAAATCAAGTTTGTAGGCAATCGAAATGGAAATGTTTATACCGTTAATTTGGATGATTTGAATGAGAAGGAGATTTGCTTTGTAGCAAATAACTCCAACCCATAGATGTGGCACCGAAGATTGGGCCATGCTAGCTTTGGAATCATTTCCAAATTATCTAGACGTGAGCTTGTGGTTGGTTTGCCTAAAATGAATTTTGATTCGAATGGAGTTTGTGATGCTTGTGCCAAGGGTAAGCAAACTCGAACTTCATTTAAACCCAAGAACATTGTTTCTACCTCTCGGCCTTTGCAACTATTGCATTTGGATTAATTTGTTTGGCCCGACAAGAACTACTAGTTTAGGAGGTAAGCGCTATGGTTTTGTAATAGTCGATGATTTCTCTCGGTTTACATGGGTTTTGTACTTAGCTCATAAAAGTGATGCATTAACTGAATTCATAAAGTTCTGTAAAAAGGTTCAAAATGATAAGGGTTATGTGATTAATGCTATCCGTAGTGATCATGGTAAGGAATTTGAAAATCTGCTAGTCAATTCATTTTGTGATGATAATGGGTTCAGTCATAATTTCTCTGCTCCGAGAACTCCTCAGCAAAATGGTGTGGCTGAAAGGAAAAATCGGACTTTGATTGATATGGCCCGAACTATGCTTTGTGAATCTGTTTTGCCTAGATATTTTTGGGCTGAGGCTATTAATACTTCATGTTATATCACTAACCGTTGTTTGATTAGACCTTTGTTGCATAAGACTCCTTATGAACTATATAAAGGCAGAAAACCGAACATCTCTTATTTCAAGCCATTTGGGTGCAAGTGCTTCATCTTGGTAAATGGCAAAGAGGATATAGGTAAGTTTGATCCTCGAAGCGATGAAGGTATATTTGTTGGTTACTCATCTCACTCTAAAGCTTTTCGTGTTTTTAATAAGAAAACATTGGTTTTGAAGAATCTATTATGTAATCTTTGATGAGACTAACCAAAATGCTAGAAAAAGAGATGATGATGATGATGCAGAAATCATGAAGGATCAAGAATTAATCATTCATGACTTAGATATTACGGAGCCTAGTGAAGAAGCGATGGATGATCCTACCCAACTTGTTGGTGACGAAAAAGAAAAGGAAGATCCTCCACTTGAAGATCTGCGAGTGTCCTCACCAAGTGATGAACTACCTCGAGCGTGGAAGACCATGCCAAGTCATCCAATCGGTAATGTGATAGGTGATCCATCATCCGGTATGCGAACTCGAAAAACTCAATATCAATGTGATTATATTACTTATATTTCTCAAGTTGAACCAAAAAATGTTGATGAAGCCCTTCTTGATGAACATTGGTTATTGCTATGCTTGAGGAACTAAACCAGTTTGAGAGGAACAAAGTGTGGACTTTGTCTCCTCGTCCGAATGACCATCCCGTGATCGGAACCAAGTGGGTTTTTCGAAACAAACTTGATGAATCCGGTGTGGTAACTCGGAACAAAGCACGTTTAGTTGCCCAAGGATACTCTCAAGAAGAAGGGATAGATTATGATGAGACCTTTGCACCGGTTGCTAGACTTGAAGCCATTAGGATTCTATTAGCATTCGCTTGTTCCAGAAATTTTAAATTGTTTCAAATGGATGTTAAAAGTGCGTTTCTTAATGGTTTCATTAAAGAGAAAGTCTATGTAGAGCAACCTCCTGGGTTTGAGGATCCAAAATTCTCAAACCATGTTTTTTGTCTTCATAAAGCTCTATATGGTCTTAAGCAAGCACCGCGTGCATGGTATGAGAGATTGAGTCAATTTCTTATTGAACATGATTTTAAGCATGGTTTTGTTGACTCAACTCTATTTATAAAGTGTGTTGGTTCAGATATTTTACTTGTTCAAATATATGTGGATGATATTGTGTTTGGTTCCACTAAAGAAAAGTTGTGCAAAGATTTTTCTGAGTTGATGCAGGGGGAGTTCGAGATGAGCATGATGGGTGTGCTCAACTTCTTTCTCGGACTTCAGATCAAACAAAGTCTTGATGGGATCTTTGTAAGTCAATCAAAGTACTCGAAGGAATTGCTAAAGAAATATGGATTCAACAACACCAAGCCTCTTCCAACGCCTATGTCTACAACAACAAAATTGGATAATGATGAGCTTGGTAAGCCTGTTGATTCTAAGCTTTATCGAGGTATGATCGGATCTCTACTTTATTTAACTGCAAGTAGGCCCGACATATTATTTAGTGTTTGCATGTGTGCGAGATTTCAAAGCTCGCCTAAACAATTGCACTTAATTGCCGTTAAGCGAATCTTTCGATATCTTGCTTCATCGGTTGATTTTGGTTTGTGGTATCCCAAAGGATGTTCTTTCAACTTGGTTGGTTACACCGATGCGGACTATGCTGGGTGTAAGGTTGATCGGAAGAGCACAAGCGGAACATGTCATTTCTTGGGAGGTTGCCTCATTTCGTGGTCCTCCAAGAAACAAAATTCCGTTGCTCTCTCGACGGCCGAAGCCGAGTATATAGCAGTCGGGAGTTGTTGCACACAAGCATTGTGGATTAAACACCAAGTAGAAGACTATGGGATATGCTTGTCTAAAATTCCGTTGCTTTGCGATAATACAAGTGCCATAAATCCGGTTCAACACTCTCGCACTAAGCACATTGAAGTACGCCATCATTTCATCAGAGATCATGTTTCTAGGGGTGATATTGAATTGAATTTTGTTGACACCACACACCAATTAGCTGATATTTTTACTAAACCATTGTGTGAAGACCGGTTTACTTCATTGCGCCGTGAATTAGGAATGTGTTCATCTTCTTCATAAACAACTCATATTAACTCATTCCATCCTCTCTTTTTGACGATGACAAAAAGGGGGAGAACTTGTGTGTTTTGATGTTAGTTATGAGGTTGCATTTAGAACTTTACTCTCTTTTGATGTGAATGTTTTTTAAGGGTGCTCATAGTAAGGGGGTGCTATTTCTTTTTGTTGATTGAGAGTTGAAAAGTGTAATGTTTTGAATTATGAATGGAAAATCATGACTATCCTTGAGCAAATTGAATGAATTGATGTTTCAATTTATATGCCTTAATGTTTTAAAGATTTTGTGTGAAGTTGTGCCTTTGACTTATGTGCCTTATTATGTTTTGGTATCATTGATAAGTTAGACAAAATGATTATTTCTGTGTGGGTGTTTTGTCATCATCAGAAAGGGGGAGATTGTTGGAACCCTTTATCTTTTGATGATCACAAAACACTTGTTATGTTTGCTAACAAGTTTGTGAGTTGTATGCAGAAAACATGGCATTTTGTAAAGGTAAAAAGGTCTTAAAAGAGGCTCACCTTGAGTCATGTTTGTTGGAGTCGACCTCACAAATGTGAAGGAGTCGACCCCAAGAGGTTGCAGTTTTTCAGAGTCGACCCCAGATTTCTAAAGGAGTCAACCCCCATACAAATGTTCTGCAGTGCTACAGTGCAGAGTCGACCCCAGTTATGCAGGAGTCGACCCCAGAAATACTCAGTTTTTCGAAGTCGACCCCAGCTCTTCAAGGGAGTCGACCTCAGTTCAACAGAAGCAATTTTCTCCAAAGGGAGTCGACCCCCAGTTTGTTCTGGAGTCGACCCCAGCTAAAGTGGGAGTCGACCCTGGGTTGCAGAACTTTTGAAAAGTGCTTTTTGAACACCTTTTTGACCAAGACCACTTTCCACCTTCCCTCAAACGGCTACATCTTTGGGAAGGCTATAAAAAGGACACCTGGGGGAAACCCTAGGCAAGGATTTTCGTTGGGAAGAGAGCCTCCTTCAAGTGTTTCATCTAGAGCTTCTCTTTCAAGCATTTCTTGCCTTCTAGAGCTTCCATCTGCTGCATCCTTGTAGAAGGCTTCTTTTTGAGGAGATCTTTACTTCATCAGAGCTTCATCAACATCTAAAGATCATCCTCTCGAGCTTGGCATTGAGTTTGCTTGTTTATCATTATCTCTTTCAGTTCCTTATTGTGTTGGGTGAGTTAGGCACCGCATCAACTAGCTGTGTATTGGTGAGCTAGGCACCGGGCTAACTAGCGGTTTGTTTGTGAGCTGGGCACCGTTTCAACCAGCGGTTGTGTTCATCTCTTAGTGAGGAAAATCTCACCGTGTTGGTGAGGACTGGACGTAGGTAGACCAACGGGGGTCTTACCGAACCAGGATAAATATGCGTGTCTTCGTGTGCTTGCTTCCTTCTTCCCTCTCAGTTCTCTTTGTTTTGCATTCGTTATCATTTCTGCATTAGTTTCCGTTGTCCATTCAAGACAAAGTTTTAAAGCCCTATTCACCCCCCTCTAGGGCTAGTCATAGTCTAGATCCTTTCACCAAACGTCACTGAAACACCACACACACAAACACGATAAATTGTTACTACTACTTGAGAAAGATTTAGTACATTTTTGTATTGCACTTTAAGTGTAATATAATTAGGTAATAGTTCATGTGGCATCATTCAAATGAGAAGTGATAAAATGACAACTCAATTATTAGATGTCACATGAATTATTATTTAATCATATTATACTTAAAATGTAATACAAAAATATATTAAATCTTTCTCCTACTACTTACTACACAACAATGATTGCGGTATCACAAACACACATTTGAGCAAAGTAAACGAGACCAGTCCCATCAACAACTGGGTTCAGAGGAAAGAACATAAACTGAAGTTAGTGCCCAAAAGATACCCTTGCTTTGTCAGCCTTCCATGCACTTCGAAATTAAGGTGTACGTGTCCTCTGCCTTTAGCTTCACTTTTAGAGAATGACTAGCTTATATATTGTTCACGAGATTGTGTAATATTCCACAAGTATCTACTCTCTATGCTTTATTATTATTATTATATGAGGGTATTTACCTAAAAAATAACTTTTAACTATTTATTTTTTTTAATATATACAATGGCAAATTTTATGAGATGTGAGTATGAGATTTAATAATTTTGAGAAAATAGGATGCTCTACTTGGGTTTTAGATTAGAACCCAATTAAGTCTCTCAAAATTTAGTGTAGAATCGAGAATTATTATGTAATATTTTTCTGTCATTAAAAACTAAATTTATATATATATGCAGTGAAAAAACTCTTAATTATTACTTGCAACATGTAAATTAATACCTTAGGCAAGGTGGCTTCTTTCTTTCTTCTTCGCTCCTCAAAGCAACTAAAATATCTAATTTCTGCTCATAATTAAAAAGTGCATGTTATTTTTTTTTACTTTTTTAAAATGTCCAAATTAATTGATCACTACTGTACGTGAATACATGTATTAATCCAGACCTAACATAATTAGAGTTCTTCCTCCTGCAAGCAAACTAAAAACGAGAGAAAAAAATGTGGTGTTTGCGTCACCCTGCCATCCTCTTTTATATCAAAGAATTAAGGATATATTTGATGTTAGGATTAGAGTGAGGATATCCTTACTCTATTCCCGATCTACCTTAATACCAAAGAAACCCTAATTAGTTGTCGTACGTGTCACCATATCCGGTGATGTCTGAATGGGGTGTGAGATATTAATAACTAGTTGAAAACCCGTGCGATGCACGGTAGTTGTTTATAAAATATTAAGATAAATAAAAAATATTATTTATAAAAATATATAATTTTTATTAAATTTTTTTGTTAAACTAAATAGGAAAAGTTTGTTCTTAAAATAAAGGAAGGTGGACTGCACGAAGGTATACTTAAAATTGAATTTTTTCTAAAAAGTTATGATCTGCTCGGTTTAACAAGATTTTTTAGATGGTGAGTATCTTACCTTTTTTAGAAAGATTTCTTCGTTGATTTAGGTGACAATTAATGTTTGAGACTTGCCTTACGGGAGGTGTGTTAAAGTTGATAGATTTATTATTTTATATTAGTTGTTATATGTTAAGATTTTGTTACCCGAATTTTACTTAATCATATTTAGTTACGATATAGATAGATTTTGTGGAGAGGTTTAGGCGGGAAAACTCTGCTTCTGGTGCTGCCACGTGGCTGCTCCAGAACTGAGTTTTATTAGAATAGTATAGATTAATTCAAACCTAATAATCACTTAACTCACAAAATTCAGATCTACTTAGGATTAGGGGACAAAATTTTACCAACCTGGACCTACTTACTGCTTTGATAAATGGGTAAGTAACCTATAATTATGTTAATTAAATGTATGTTGACCTATTTTTTTATTATCTTAAATTGCTTTGAAACAAAAAAAATACCCTTTGATATCCAAAATTAGCGCTACCTACCTCATCCATTTGAGTTGGACGGCGTTACTCCGTCATACCCCTTATTTAATTAACTAACTTATACCAAAACTCAATTTTTTTAAACCATATATTTACACCTCCCTTACCCCTACTAACCTCCGGGTTAAATGACTACAAAGTGACCTATAAAAGTCCGCCATGTCCTCCTCTTCTCTCTCTATTTATGTGTAAAAATTAAGAGAATAAAAAAAAGAGAATAACCAAAAAAAAAAGGGGAGAGAAGGCTAGAATCATCGGAAGAGAAGCAGCGAGGGCAGGCTTTTCTTGCTTGTACTTTCACCGCCGGCGTACGCATCCTTTAAACTAGAAACGTCCGAACAGCAGATTCCTTTTTCTATTATTATTATTTTTTATTTTTTTAAATGAAAAAGTTGACCGAGAAAAGTTTATTATATTTACATATTGCATTTTAAGTAAAATATAATTAAATAATATCTCATGTGACACTCTTCGTAGGAGGAGTGATAAAATGGTAAACTATTATTAGATGTCACATAAATTTATTATCTAATTATATTATACTTAAATACAATATAAAAAATGTCATAAACCTTTGTCAAGTCGACCACACACCGCCTCCCGCGTCGCGGAGGGCAGCAGAGCAAAAACCACGGGGTTGGGGGCGGGAACAGCTCCCTCCACCAGGTCTCGGAGGGTCCTCCCGCCGCCACGTACCACGGGCCCCACCTCCCCCTGCCGCAGCAGCACTTAATTGCCGTTAGGCAGGAAGAGCTGTGGAGAGAGAGGGGGAAAAAATAATAATAAAAATTTAACTAAAGACGAAGCCGGAGTGGGCCCCACGGTTCACCTTTCCTAAAAACAAAAAGGAGGGCGCGGGACGGGAAACCACGGCGTGAATCCCACGTGCCCCCGTCACCGTAAAGGGCGGGGGTGGGTGTGGGGAGTGGGGCCCTATTGGACTTTTGCGTGCTCGTCTCCATTTCCGCGCGGCGGGCTCCACCAGTGGGGGGGGTGGGGGCTTCGAACTGGTGGAAACACGTGTCACGTGGAGAGGCGCCCGCCCCCACCCGGGCGGGGGAGGAGTGTTGAGGCGTCCGGTCATGGGCCGTCCTTTTCGCGGAGAAATTTACGTCTCGTCGCGTTCTGCGCGGGTGGGGCCCGGACGGGGGGAGGGGACAAAATGTCAAGGCGGGGGCCAATGGGAAGAGAGCAGGACATCTCACGCGGCGTCCGCGGGGCCCGCGTCCACACCCCGGGCAGCCCTGTCTCCGTCCGATTCGGCTGCCCCGGCTGCCCGCTGACCGACCTTCCCGAGGGGGCTTACTTTTCCGAATATTTCTCTTTAAAGTTTGGATTAACGGGATTTAATAATTCGGGTTATCGCCGCTGGAAAGATCTCTGATCTTTCTCGTGGACAATGGAATGGTGGCGGCCGGAGGATGTGGACGGAGGGAACACGCTTTGGAAGGTTACGGTGTCTCGCGGATCACCAGATTAATGCTTTGGAAATATCCTTTATTTTCTGTTTATAATAATAAGGAAAAAATGGATTAAGATATTTTCTTTTGTACCGCTGCAAAACAATTTTAGTTTCCTGGTTCTGGAATAGTCGATTTTAAAATCCACGTCTATTTAATTTTGATTCTAAAATTGCGCTTTTTTTTATGACCGTAAAATTTAAACAGGGTGTTTTGTTAGTTTATTACCGTTTGAAGTCTTCTTCTCTCCTCTAATTTTGGTTTTCGGCATATAAGACTGTAAATAAAAATAAGAAAAAGTTTAGTACTACATATATAGGTCACTTAATTACAATCTCATTTGGAACTTAATTTAGATGACATCTTGTGATTTGAGGGAAGTACCTCCGTTGATTGTGCTGTACGACCGACAAAATGGTAACTTTTCTCCTGCAGGTTTAGAAGTTCATATCAATGTCAAAAAAGGGGGGGAAAAGGGATTAAGATATTACCACAGCAGAAGGCTATCAACATCCGTTCTTTGAAGATAAAAATATACCGTGGTATTCATGCATGCATGGAATAGTTTTGACCGTGTAAGAACTATCTCCATACGTGCCATACAGAGCATGCACACGAGGCTCAGCTGCACAAGAACTTGTCGGCAAACGACAACGCGATCGATGAGAGCCACGGGTGTGACAGTGTCGGAAAGGGAATCTGGGGCGCCCCCAACGGATCCACAGCCTCCTGAAAAGCTTTACCCTTGTCATTGTTAACTGCAATAATCGCCTTGTGATCTCCTTTACAAGTCAGGAGATCCAGCATTATTATATGGAGGGATTAGATGGGACGACAGCAGTAAGATCGATTAAACTAAAGGAAAAGGTAAGGACGAGCATTGACACATGCCTTCCGTGGAGAGGTGTCCATTGGTTGCGTGGTTGTGAGTGGGATCTTCCTCTTCACACCCTCATGCCTTCTCTTCACCGCCTCCAATGCGTTTGCATGACCAGTGCCATGTGTTCATGGTGGCCTTGAAGAGTAGTTTAATTGGGGGGGAGGGGAAGGGGGAGGGTCTGGCCACTTTGAGAAAGCGCTTGGGGGGCTTTACGTGGATGTGTAGTCCCATGAATATAAAAGTTCCTTAACTCATGGAAAAAGGAAAGCAACGGGGAGAGAGGGTGACAAGAGTACCACTGATATATAGTCTAGCCAGTTCTTTGTTATTGGGTTGGATTTGTTTATTTCAAGCTGCAACTTCACCAAGACAAGGGACATGATGTGCCCATGCATTTTGGGGAGCAAATAGCACTTAAAATGCCTTTCTTTAAGTCTTTTTTAATCTCTCTATCTCACTCTCCCAATCAGCGCATTGCACTGAAGGCATACTAGGAGTGGTTATTTTCTTGAGCAGCTTTGTGGAGTAAACCTAAGGTGGAAGAATCCGTCCCCACATCCAAAGTGTCACCATTCATCAAGAGGCAGACGTTTTGATTCCATGCGTGAGAACTTGAAGCTCTAGCTACAACGGCCTCCGTTCGTGTTCCCTGCTATCTTGGCGGTCGCCGTCATGCCGTAAAGATGGAGTAACCCTACCTCGCACTGTGCTTGCTGCCCTCTCCTTGCTCCGAGACTTTGCACTCCATGGCGGCCGCCTAGTGGGAACTGGGCAGAAAACTTTGCCCACTCCCCCTAATGGACACGGAAAATGCCATGGCACTCATATGGTCCATGGATGGCGCCCTCAGCCCTTTTCTCTTATCCGATAGTGATGTGGCTCAGATTCTTGGCAAAAGGAGGTGGGGTGTTGATGAGGAGATGCATGGAGGTAGAGACCCCAAGGCAGTCCAAGCCATGCCATCAACCCCAGTACTTGTCGACGAGAAATCCCCATCAACCTTTCACACCCTTATCTTCGTTTGGACTCGTCACTTGGTGCGTCATTGTATTGAAGGAACAAGGAAGACCACCACTTCTTCGTCTTCATCACACCCCAACAAAGGCGGCCCCCGCCCGGCCCCATGCAATATAAGGGGGAGGGTCCCCTCATCACCCAGCCTGTTGAAAACACTACATATGTGGAGTAGTATTCTGTACTACCCTCCCTGTAGTCCCTACTGACATGCTAATTAACAACTTAGCTTCGTGTCGAGGTTATCCATCTTAATCCCAACACTTTTCTTCTTGTGTCAGTGGCAACAAGTGGTCTGATTGAGAGAAGAGGATTAGAGGAATAGCATCTGGTTTGTCTTCCTTACAAAGTGGGGGTAGACCCCCTACGTCCCCGAAGTCATCCGATCTTTAAAAGTGATGGATGCGACAACCCTAGGCCACCTCGCAAAAGAAAGCCTACGTCTTGACATAAGAGATTAGAGTATTTTTAAAGTTTGAGAAAAGAGAGACAAAATAAGGTGCATGTTTTTATAGTGATGACTCTGTGCAGCTAGCTAGCTAGGGTTTCTACCCACATCGTCCATCCCCATGGAATTGCTTTCGTGTGAGACTCCACAACTCTGCTTTGGAGGCCGAGGGTGCCACGGAAAGTACGGACAGAACCCAGGTCGCCCGCCGGCGTGTGGCCTCGTTAAAGATGTAACCATCACTTCCCTCGCGGGTTGTGTCCTCGGATTTGTTGTTGATGGCCATCTCTCTCTCTCTCTCTCTCCTTCTGGATGTGCATGTTCGTTTTACGAGGCAGCTGCCCATGAGATTAATTTTATGACGGCGGCACAGATGAAGAAACTATTTATTTAGAGAGCAGAGAAAGGAAATTGTACGCCTTGTCTGTCACACTGCCCCGAGCAGGAAAGGAACAAAAGTGTGGAGTGTTCCCTCTGGCGCAGCTCTCCTCCATCATCACCGAGTGTACCTTTAAAATTTTTTTAGCTGTAACTTTCACGGGACGTTGGCTTCCTCGTACCGCTACAGTTTTATCAGTTTTACTTCGTCCGAGACGTCGTGTTCTCCGATGTTTAGGGCCCCCTGCAGGTGAATACCCAGCGCCAGTGGAGTCACGTCGCCTTCCTTTGAGTCCACTGCTAGGACATGGCTTCACCATTACTACCTATGACTGCTACTACGTACGTCAGATGCCATCTTCATCACCCCATTACCCATCGACGAGGACGAGTCGCCCCCAACTGATGTCTCGTCCGGAACCCTTTTGCCCTCATCAGCAATGGCCTATGGAGCACTTTTGGGACGCAGATGGACGGGGAGCTATGAGCTAGGGGTTGACGCGCCCATCCCCTCCTCACCAACTCTGAAGGTGGTAATGTGCAAGACTTTTAGATCAGATGAGTTGCACCAAAGTCTTCCCTCTGTCACACTCATGAGGACCTGGATGTGTAGTTTTCTTTGGGCGTTATTGTGTTCATATGGTGGAAAGAAGTACTGTGTTCCTGGATTGCCCCTTCTGCTGTTTGGGCAACCTGAAGTGACCCTCGCGTAGGGTAGGCGTGGTCGGCGACTAGTTCGTCGCGGGGATGTAGACCCTCCTATCCATCTATCGGAGTTTCAGGGCCGTCAATTAAGTGGGGCGCAGGCCTTGCGCTCACTCAGAAGCCGGCGTCCCCTTAAGCACTACCCGCGCATGCAGCGGACAACAAGGCGTCGCTTCGGTGATGCCTCGCTGCATGCCTTCGACGGTCACCGTATGCAGGTCAAATCTTTTGTATACTGCGATGTCGCCGTGCAAACTCACCGTTTTCAGTTTGGAGAAGCATTCTTCGTGAGGATATGGCAATGATGACAACAACATCAGTGGAAAAGTTACAAACGTTCATTTGCAGGATGATCAGCACTGTCATATGATATTTGATGAGCCAAATGTTTGGCATAATATTACAAGGTTGCTCTAAATGGGCAAGGGTTTAGAGAGCCCTCCTACAATATGTTCCATCAACATACTGAAGTTTTGATGGGGGAAGGGGTAACTATTGATCCGGATCTAGCTAGGTGGGTTTCGACGATTTGAGAGGGGGTTTCACTGTTCTATAGCGAAGTTATTTGGTTTGCCCACATTTCATATTACTGATAATTCGAGTTTAAGTCCGGGGTGAACTGGGACTAATAAATTTTTTTGTTATTCTTAACTTTGAAAAAATGTAACTTTATGTCTGACCTGAATCATTTGACAATCCCCATTCCCTTCCTATGAAGCAACCTCGGATTTCGATGGTGGAGGGGAGACACGGGTTAAGACTTTGCGAGGCTTCTTCCCCAAGTACATCTTGGAGTACTTACAACACGACAGAGAGCAAACTTGGAACCATTTGATAAGACCCAAGAATTCCTGAGAGGCCAGCAACCACTAATTTCAGGAGATCGCGGTGCAGGAGGAGACATATGTATGGGTAGAAAACTATAATCTTCTCTCTCTCTCAAATGCCTCTGCCCATTAAAGGGATCGATGTCCTGGGTCCCCAAACAAAAGGCGGCATCCAAGCCCTTCCGCGTTGGCCGGCGATGGCTGGCTGTGTTAATTGTAGACCCCGCCTGAGCTGGGTGTGTGGTGGAATTGGATCCCACACCTCACCTTTTCAAAACGAGGGCTCCCCCCAACGACTGGTTTAAAAGAAGGTTGGCCAGCGGCCCACAACAACGCGACAACTCGAGTGAGATGAGCGGCTGCGACCAACCCCGGCCTAATAAGCTGCCCCGGAGGAGGCCCAGATGACCGGAACGCGCCAGGAGCGTCTGCAGGCTTGCAGCAAATTGCAGGGCTGCAAGAACATGCAGCACACCCCCACCCCCACCCCCACCCCCACAAAATACGTCGAATAAAGAGGCAGCCGATCGAATCGTCTCTCTATTATGTGTGTTCGGTGACTCACCAGCTGGCCTTGGAGATAGGCGCTAATGGTGGTTAGCATCGAATTATATGTTTTCCATCTGATTAGGTTAGGAGAAAAGGGAACGGATGCTGTGCAGAGAATCCCGACTCCCCGAGAACCTTTCAAGTGTGTCTTGTGTGGAAGTATATATAATCTTGTTTTAGAAACTTTGTTCGATAAGAACAGTATTCGATTGGATGGATCATCTCTTTCTTCACGTTGCCTTATGGGCGTTGGATTTAAGTGATTATAAGAAGTTTGATGTGCACTTGATTTCATGTATAGTAGAGAGATACGTCGTGCAAACCTTGTTTTGCAACAAGTGTTGCAAATTCAACGAGGGTTGCTCTTTCGCAAACCCCCGTTGAATTGGCAACTTTTGTTGCAAACTTTTGATTTGCAACAAGATTTTCTGTTTTCGATAAGCATGATTAAGATAAACTCAAAATAAGTGGATGCCCGTGGTTTTTCTTACATATACAAATATGCTCAAACTTCTATGAATCATCAATTTAACGCCTGATATATCCTTTCCAAAAGGTTACACTTATACAACTTTTCTTTTCGTATCACTAAAATATACTACAGAAATTATAAAGAACTTCAAAAATGCGCCTAGGCATGTTATCTCTTCATATTTTTATGAAACCAACCTTAAGGGTATATGTCAGAAATTTCAACATGACATGGATACAACTGCAAGTATATATATCATGGGTATTATTAAAAATTTATAGAAGTGAATAGGGGTGAACACACTCCGATTCACCTCTGTTTTCTTACAAATTGAAATCGACCCGAAATATTTGACAAATCGAACTGAAAGAGACAAAAAAAATCAAGGTTTAATAATTTTTGGGGGATTTGAAGCCAATACCTCAACACGATAACCAATTGCGTCATAAAATTTTTGTGAAATTATATAATATTTTTATTATATATATATACTTGGTTCATTCAAATTTTCAATGAAAATTTGAACTGAATCAAGAGAGGTTTTCAAACCGAATCGATCTGATCTGTTCCGGTCAATTCAATTCAATTTTTCGAATTAACCCAAATAATGAAAATCATTAGAAGTGAATGTATGATTCAATGCCAAATTTTAAATTGACTCTGTTAATTCTTCTTTACCATCAATACTTTAGTTTTATATAAAAAGTTGCGTACTTCCACATTAAAATCGTTGAAATTTAGAGTAATAAAATGAATGGTATATAAATAGTTTATATATTTATGCCTCTTCACTGGGAACTTTTACTTTAGATTTAATAATAGTTTTCGTGGCATGTGTACTATATCCCTTGACATTAGATAAAAATTAATCTAATAAAATTTGATATCAAATCATATAATTTTGGAGCAAGGGTCATTGCACTTTTGTATCATTGATGAACAATAGATTCCTTCTCACTAGTTTGATACTTATTCTAATTCAAGTTGGGTTTATATTCTTTAGCTCTTGTATGGTCAGCTTGATGGCTTGTACTACGAACTTCAATGTTCTATTTTTTATAGTTCTAATTATAGTTCCCTTTTGGGGTTAGGTTTTGCCGACAAATTCGATGGTGCAACAGCAGCATGTGGAAGCTTTAAAGGCTCCTTCCTCCATCGGAACCAAAAAATAGAGGGGCAGCAATGCATTTACTTAAGAATTTGCAGCTTATTTTGGCAATCGTTGATAGCCTTCTTTATCATAGATTATTATACACAGTTCATTAAAAGGCGACGTTTGGGAGTGAATTTAAAAAAAAAATTAAAATTACAAATTTTAGACAATGCATTCCCAAACGACTAACCATTCGTCTCGGCTTCGGAGCCCCGTAAAATAGCGAGAAGGAGAAAGATAGATAAATAAGTTTACATGTGAAAAAGCGAGTGTAATGTCACTTTGAGGACCCCAGTTGGGTCGATCGGTTAGAACTCTTGCTTAAAAATAAGAGGTCCCGAATTCGATTCCTGGGGGAGGGGGTTATCTTACATGTAATTTTCGAGTGTGTAAATCTGGAGTTTTTCCGGTCAAGTGAGGTAAGAACAATACGGGTATACGGAAAGTAGGAGCTGCCAAGTCCTGACCTTGGAGTTCACGAACATCAATCCCTGAGCCCACAAAATCACACGGAATGAATTTCCTCGTTATAAAAAAAAAAGAGTGTAATACCACTTTTTAAAAGATTTTGAGACCGAGAGAGAGAGAGAGAGAATGACACAAGGTAGCACTGCAAAGATTTTTTTTTGGTTATTTATTTTTTGAAATATGCGGCACAGGCGATGAGACAAATTCACGCCCCTCCACGTATCTTTAGCTAAACTGAACTTTTGTCGATTTTTATTTTTTTAAAAATATCATAACCATAAATGCTGCCAAAGAAATAAGTTATCACACGATTTCCAAGCAAACAAATCTTGAAAACGGCTGTAAGAGAATTTGTACAATGTCCAAAAATATAATGAAATAAAAGGTTTTTTTTAGAGGTAATTATGGGATTGGATATTTGAACCTACCCTAAGATGTGCAATAGTGAGTCTTTTCTAATGAGTCACTCCTTGTACTCATGGAAGAGTCTTTATTATAGATTCTAAAAAGAGAAACGATTCTTAGGAGTACTGACGGGTAAGATGTCATTGGGCCACGTGTGCAGTACATAAATTTCACCATCCTTTCTCCATTTTTTTATGTAGACTCATATTTTCAATGTAAAAGGTATTTATAGGCATCAAATAATTGTCAACTAAAAGAGATAAATATTTTTTACATGTTGAAGTTATTTATCATTTTAAGTCATTATTTGTCAAGTTTAGTATTAATGGTAATAAATAGGAAAAATTATATATATACTCCTGAAATCTTACATATTGGCTATATACCCCCCAATTCCAATTATTAAATTTAATACCCCTCAAATCAAAAGAAAGGATCATATATATCTCTACTTTTTTATTCGATCTATTTAACTCAACCACAATTGAGTTAATAGAGAGAAAATACTAACTTGCCTTCTAAAAATATATTTTTCAAATCATTTTTTCACCTAGAGTCTCTTTCGCTCATTCTCTCTCCGTAGAGTTATTTTAGTCATATTATTTTGTTAACAATTGTATTATTTCATAGCAGAATATCTTTAGATTCTCATGGTCAATTAATCTCAGAAATATAACCGATGACTTTTTTTTTATTTGAAGGGTATACAATCTAATAGTTAAAATTGAAGAGCATATAGCTGAATATGAAAATTTTCAAAAATATTTATATTTTTTTCTTAATAAATAACAAATTAAAGGTGATAAATAACTTTATAAAAAATGATGTAAAAATATTTAAGGAGCAAAAGTACTCTTCTTATGCGCGATTAGGTGAGAGACGCACGCACCTGTGAGGACCAATAATATGTGTACTACCCATCTAACATACATCTAGTATTTCTCTTTCGGAATTGAGATTCTACCTGTGCAACTAGTTATATTAAGGACCATGCATGAAGGAAGAGTAACAAAATCTGGATGACCGTAAGGAAATTAAGACTTGTACAATAGTCTCGCCAAAGGCTATTCTAGACCTCAAACTCATATGGAGAGGTTAGAACGAAAGAATATTCACATAGAAATCATGAGAACCAATACATAGAAATCATGGGTACTAGTTAACACAACAGAATTGCTGGGCGTTGGGCTGATCCAATTGGATTAGAACGACGACGTACATTTAACCTAACACTTCATTAATACACAAAGTAATTAGAGAGATGATATAAGTTTACGACAGCTGCATATGGGTTCCATAGCTATGGAGCTCCAACTAATTCCCTCGGACAAAAGTAGGTGAAACATCGACTCTAGTGTCCACACACGTCTTAGAATTCCGGGGGGGTGCCAATCAATTAAGTAGAAATGATCACAGAAGTATGAAATTTTGTTTTTAGATGTTTCTACTTTTTGAATCTTGTCAACTTCATGTGGACTAGGCAAATATATGAACCAGGACGACGATATTTAAACTTAAAAGCTTTGTTTGTGGTGCGAGGCGAGAGGTCCAGACCCAAAGAAAGAACTGGAGCAAAAAACTTCTAATTATATATCGCCGTTGTTATTATTATAGATGAACAAAAATTGATATGTTTAATCTTTATAGCCCAACTCCGTTCTTGAGGCCCTCTTCCTCTACTGTGCTGTTGTCAGTGTCATGCCCGGGATTCCGATGGATGCTTCCCACCGATCGCCGGCCGGCTCTATCCAGATGAGGGTCCCTCTTTGACGTTGTCTTGGTGAAGGCATGCAACCTTCTACCTCTACCTCTGCAGCAGTGAAGAAGAATGCAGGGCTACAGCGGGGACCCTGGAAGACGCAGACCGGAAGGCGATGACCGGAGGCCCGGAGATGGTGCTAGATGACACTCGTGGAGTAGGACGGATGCTGATGGGCTACTTGCCGACGCCTTCACCGTAGCTAGCTGGACGCCGTCGCTGCCCCAGGAAATGGCGCCGGAGAGGATACTGGATATATACATCTTTGTTCTTTGCCTTTGGAAGAAGAATATACGCTTTAGTATGTATTGTACGTACCAGTGACTAGTTTGACGGCGATGGCGATCGATGGCGACCGTGCGAAGTTGGTGCAGCGGAAAATTATATACCTATAGTGGGTATTCATCTTGAAATTTTTTTTTTAAAAAAAAGTTTTCATATGGAAAAAAAAGAGTCCGTAAAAGACAAAACACATGCATATACTCAAGTGAGGTAGCCCCCAACGAAGAATCAAATGACATGATGAAACTTTTAAGATTAACATGCTTAGTTCGGATATTGTCCAAAAAATGCATAGTTCGGACAGGTTAATTGCCCACATGCATGTTGGGTAGCCAAGGAATGGAGCAAATTAGGTGTACCAAAACTGGTTATAGTCTTATATGAACTAATTGCGCCCCGGCTTTCGGCCAATTGGGTAGCTAAAATTGTCCGAAATCAACCGTTTCCTGATGCAAAGTGATTGCCTTTGTTACATATGCATGGTAGAGTAGCTAGCTTTCTTCCCATATCTAGATTCCTTCAACAGCACTCTGGCTACTCTAGAGGCCTCTTTTGGCCTTGGGTCAAGCTTCTCTTATACACATGCATGATGTCAAGTTGAGGGTTGGTGGTCAACTAGGAAACTTGCTCCAGCCTAGACATTTGAAGAATCAATTGGTCAACTATAGGGTTGAGTACTTAAAGGCTTCATATTGGAACAAGCAATTTAGGTAAAATGATGGAGCCCATTAATTTGTACGCCTTGCACTTAACTCTCCATCAGTGGAGAATATTACAGGATACTTCCCAACTGTTGATGCATGTTATTGAAGCAGGTTGCTGCCTGGTCCAATAAAATCTTAATGGGCTTGGACAAGGGCCCAAAACAATTTGACTGCTGTACGGATGCTCAGGATGGCTCTTCACTAAGGGTGCGTTTGGTTAGGTGTAAAACCTCAATTTAGAAAAGGTTTTCAGGAAAACCTTATTCCTTAGGTCATTTGTTAACCTGAAAAAATAAAATCTGTAAAATAACCTCCATCAATTTCTGGATTTCGGCATCCGCGCATAAAAGGCGGATGCCGTTTTCCAGGTGGTGCGGCTGCACCATTTCACCCATTCCACCTACACTATTCATTTATGATGATTTTTTTTTATTTTTTTTCACTTATTTAAATAGTATTTGTCAAATTTAATTATTTCTCAATAGTTAATTTATTTTTACTTTTTTATTAAAATATTTGTAGAATATTATTCATTCAAATTATATTTTATTTTATTTCTCCAACTTTAAATTATCTTGACAAAATTACTTATTTTTTATTTAGTTATTTAATTTTTTTATTTTTTAAAAATATTAAAAATAAAAAAATAAAAATAAAAAAATAAAAATTGATGAATAGTGTTAGTACACAAGGATATATGACTCTATCTCATTTGAGTAGATCATAAGATCTCATATCTCTCCATACAAATGTATATTTTCCTAACACTAAATAAACATCACATTTTCATTTTCACGGAAAAGTTATTCTGTGGAAACTATTTCCCTCTGAATTTGTTTTACATACACCAAATGGACCCTAAACTGGCTGCTGATGCATGTTGTCGAAGCAGGTTGCTGCCTGGTCCAATAAAATTTAATGGGCTTGGACAAGGGCCCAAAACAAGTTTTATTGGTGTCCGGATACTCGGGATGGCTCTTCACCAACTGGATGATATGTCCAATGCCGACATATATAACTTTTGGCGTGATGGTGAATGCGAACAACTAACACACGGGTTTGTAAGTTTTCAAACATCACTGGGCAAAAGTTTCCCTTATGCTACCTCGGTTTTTGCATCACTCTAAAGTTTATACTAAGAGAAAGATTTACTACAAGCATTAAGACAGACGCTTGCTATTCGAATGTGTATGAGACGGACACTAATACCTAACTTCAGTTCGGATAGGAAAATTTTAAAATATGCAGTTTTTATATGTGTACTTGCTTATACACGCTTCAATTCCCTCTGCACTTTATGTTAATGAACTTGAGACATTATTGTTCGGAGCGAAAACTATATATACATCTCAGAATACGGGCCACCTACGAGGCTCAATAGTTGTACCAATATATATGAACCCATCAAGTTGGTGGCTAAGGTTTAATCTTGTCCCATCATACAGGTAGTAACCAACATTCAAACTTTCTTTATTTTTTTAATAAAGATATATATAAGAAACTTCTGAATAATCTATCAAAATTATTCATCGTAGTTAAGAGATAATTAGATACTGTGTAGTCTACCATGCGCCTTCGGGAAGTATTTGGCCTTCTGTCAAGCCTTCGGGAAGTAATACTGCGACAACGTGTTTAATCCACCATTTGGACGTCCCAATCATGTGGAACAGTGCAACGTGACCAGCCAGTGAGGTCCAGAGAGGACCGCATCGGTCTGACCCATGTGGTGCCAATTACAATGTGGCTGCTAAATTTAGATGTAAAAAATTTCAAGTCCACTCTGCCCTGTTTTCGTACAAGAAGCTCTTTTCCACGCTGCGTGCTTCGGGGGTGGATGCACGCCGGCCCGGCTAGCTGGCGTGCATGAAAGCATGGGGAATCATGATCTCCATCGAGGAAGCGAGGTTTACGGAAAAAAAATATTAATTTTCATGATGGGATATTCGAATTAATTTGTAATTACTTGTGAAGATAAAATCTAGGAGAAATTTATTCTTTATAGTAGGATCTTCTGATTCGAAATTACTTATTTGTTAAGTAGCCGCAATGAAAATAGTTTATTACACTTATCTACTCGTGCACTTGTTACGTTTGAATAGTGACATGATAATTTATGTGACGTTCAATTAGACCTCATATGACGGGTTGATTGGCAAGGGGATCAATAGGTGCAGTGCCAATGGGCGGCAACGGCGATATATGATTGACGGGCAGCGACGCTAATTGAATTTTAAAATACAAATTTTGAGTTCTAAAATATTAATTTTGAGCTAAAAAATATTATTCTTGAGATATTTTTATATTGATTGAACTTTTAATGGTAACTTAGACTCTAAAATATAAAATTTAGACTCTAAAATATAAATCATAGACTCAAAATTATTACCCTTAGGATTTTAAAATTTTTAATATTTTTTAATAATAACTTGAATTCTAAAATAGTGATTTTGATCTCCAAAAATATAGTGACTCTAGATCATGCCACACTGTCCAATAGTTTTTGTCACTTGCCGTTGTCCACTACTATCTAGATTTGATATATACCACGCGAGCAGCGAGCTGCCTTCTCTTTTTCAACCGCAATAGATGGCTGTGTGGATGGAGAAGTCTCATTAATACTTAAAAAATATTTACAACTATATATAAGAAAACGAACAATCCGTCAAAGCTTGTAGAGGTCAAAAATTCGTCGGTAGATGAGAATATCTGATGGATATGCTCATGTAATTTGTTGGAAAGTAGTGAAATGGAGCGAAGAACCAGCAAAAGAGAGCACGCAAGTGATCAGAGGGCCTTGGGTTTCTCGGAGAGTTGTGTAGCCATTAATTCCAAGGTTGGAATGAAGTGGACTTCTCAGTTGGGCGAAAAAATTGTTCGATATGGACGAGGGGCTAGCTGCGTGCGCATTGGCTACAAACTTGACCCGACCTTTAGCTGGAGAGGCTGCAACAGCAATACAGCATGCTCCATCGACTTTGCCTACACATATAGGAGACCTTGATAAATCTGTGTCAACATCTCTAGAGTTGCTCCCAAATCGCCGCCAACTCCTGAGCCGCAGAGTTCATCAAGTATTATTCGTGGGACTTGAGGGAATGGTCATTATCAGATTATGCTCAAGAACCCGCTCCACTCATTCGATGACTGCTCATATTTTTGTAGTTCTCACAGGATATGACATGACTTTTTACTCGTTTTTCACAGATGATGTAAAAAATGTGGAGACCAAAATTAATTGATCTTTAGACGAAACCTTCTCATCGATATACTCTTGAGATTTGTTAGAAAAGAGAACAAAGCGTGGAATTAACTTGCAAAATAGAGCACACGAGTAATTAGGGGACCTTGGATCTGGTATTGGAAGAAAATTTTCTGATGTCTAAGTCAGAAAAAGTATGAGTAGTATATGGAAAACTAATAAGTTTTTGGGTGCCTCAGTGCAGGTACCTCGCTTCGTCTAGATGAGTCTATTTATAAGCATCACTTGGCGGCTCAGTTTATCCCCATGATCTTCTCCATTTCTCTTTTTTTTTTTCCCAAGAAATACTAGTATAATTGTTTGATGAAGTCCTGCGAGTTTCCTTCTCTTGTCTGATGACGGATCTATCCGATCTTAGAAAATCATTGGAAAACAGGAGGAATTGGGTTTGCAGGGCGAAGTCGACGAGGAACTGGTTCCGTTTTCACGATCACTTTCATATTAGGAACAGGGATCATCCACCGACCCTTGTGCACGAAGAAATCCTCGAGAGATTCTAGATTTAAAAAAAAAAAGTAGGAATGGGGTCATGTCGGTCGACGTACGTCCATCCACAACACTTCTCCCGTCATAAATAAAATTGTGGAAAAATATTTAGTGTATATTAAAAAAGAATATATTAATAGAGTAGACACATCCAATAGATTTATGTCACCTCAATTTGAGTATTTAAATTTTTCTTTATATTTACTTTCTTAAATCTTAAAAATAAAATGACACATTTTTATTGAAAAAATCTTGACACACACTACTATCCCATGGATGTGTATACACATCCATAATAAATTGGGTGGCCCATCACAACAATGTGATGGCCACTCAATCAAGAGAGGGTGTGTATCTCTTTTAATGTGTCAAGACTTTATTATTTTTATTAAAAATGTCTATTTTAATACATATTAAAATATATATTAAATATTTCTCAGTGTGCTCAAACCCAATAGAGAAGCATGCAGCAAAAAAGAAAAAGGAACCAAAAAACACATTCCTTTCATTGCACATGGTCGAAGCTTGCCAATTACAACGTCCCCAGCACGATAGTTCTAATAAGATCAAACAGAAGGCCAAGCACAGTTTCCCACATGAGTTCCTCACGGAGGAAACTAGCCTGCTCATCACAGACGCGTCTGTCCTGGGTCATGGCCCCTCGCCAACGTCACACACTTCGTCTTTGGAAGAGAGAGAGAGAGAGAGAGAGAGAGAAAAAGAGAGTACCCTTAGACCTCACTACTAGAAAAGGAGCATACGGAGACGGCTGCAACCGTCTACAAAAATAGTTTTGTAGACGGCTGTAAGTAGACGGCTAAATAAAAATCGTCTACAAAAGTATCATAGTTGACGGTTTTAAAAGCCGTCTACGTAAATAAATTATATCGTTACATTTTTTTTTTGGTTAAAAAAATATTTAATTCCTCCCCCCCTCTGCCGGAGCCCGCCATCTCCGCCCAGGTCCTGCAACGAAGCCCACCCCGGCCACCCCTCCCCCACTGCTGCTCCCCCATGGTCCCCATGTGGCCTCTGCCGCCGCGTCCTGCCCCGGCGCCCCCCCGTCTGGCCCCTGCCGCCACGTTCTGCCCCGACCGACCCCCGTTTGTCCCCGGCCGCCACATCCTCCCCCGACCGGCTCCCGTCTCACCCTTGCCGACCCGTCCTGCCCCGGCCGGCCCCCGTCTGGCCCTGCGGCCCCGTCCTGCCCCGGTCGGCCCCCGTCTGTCCCCTGCCGCCACGTCCTCCCCCGACCGGCTCCCGTCTCGCCCTGCCGACGCGTCCCTCCCCGGCCAGCTCCGTTCGCGCCCTGCCGCCGCGTCCTCCCCTGACCGGCCCGTCTCGCCCCTCCCCAGCCACACCTCCCTGGCCTCACCTTCGCCGCCGCGATCGCTGCCATCACTGCGAACGGCACCAGCGAGATCGCCCCCAGCGCCACTGCCGCCCTCCCCACCACCGTCAGCCGTGGTTGAACCCGGCGAAGGGCAGCGCGTGGTTGAACCCGGCGAAGGGCTGGAACGCCTCAGCGTTGTTGCTGCTGCTTCTTCTTGCGGCGACGGCTCGCCTTCTCCTCGCTGTCGTCGCCCCCGGCGGGGAGGACCATGGCTTGGCAGAGGGAAGGGGAGGAAGGGGCCATGGCCGGTGGAGGTGGTGCTGCCGCTCCAGGACCAACGAGGACACAGCCTCCGTCACCTTCTATGAGAGATTTGGCGCCCGAGGGAGGGGGGAAAACTTAGGGGATTTGCCGCCGGGGGGGGGGGGGGAATTTAAAGGGATTTGGCGCCCGGGGGAGCCCGGGGGGGGGGGAAATTTTAAGGGATTTGGCGCCGCTGCTGGAAGGGGGAATATTTTCGGATTTTGGCGACTTTTGGGGTGGAGATATTCATAATTAATTATTAATATTTAAAATATTATGATCTTAAAATATGTAAATTATAAATAAAAACTATTAATATTAAATATATATCAGAATATTAATTTTAATGTATTAATATAAATATAAAAATTAATTAGTATTTAAATATTAATATATAAATAAAGATGTGTACAAATCTATTAATATTTAACTATATATATATATATGCATGTAGAGATAAATACTAGATATATACATATATACAAATAGATATATACCTACATAGATATTTATGTCTATATATATATATAAATATCTATATATAATATAGATTATATATTAATACATATATAAATATATTTAGCTATATATATAGTATGTCATATAACTATAATCTATATATTACATAAAATCTATGTAAATATAAATATCTTCATATATATATAATATTTCATATGTAGACAGTTTATAGATATTTATATTACATATCTTGCTACTTTGAAATCATATATTTATGTAGATGGCTATATGTTATATCAATCTTTGTAGACAGCTACAATAAAGTCGTATACATAAAGTGGTTGTCAAATATATCGATATAATATAAATATATTATCTATGTATAATCTATATATTATATATATATATATATGTGGATATAGATATATATCTAAACTATATATATTTATACATAGATATATATTGGCACCAATGACTATATGCTTATTGACACTGATATCTTGACACCAATATATATATATATCGATGATATATTGACACCGATATCTATCTATTTATATACTTACCAAATTAAAATATCTATATATCTCTCTCATATATAGATATATATTAACACCGATGACTCTCCACGCCAAAGACTATATATATATTATATATATATACTATATATATATATATATATATATATATATATATATATTATATATATAACATGGGGACTACATGAGTTATATCAATCTTTGTAGAAGGCTAATATAAAATCGTGTACGTATATAAAACATAGGTGAAGATCTATTTCATTATTATCAAACATGTAGTATGATTAAACTCCATATGCATCATATTTTTAATTGTGAATATCTGAGTTCTAATTCTTTCTCAAAATGTTTGCTACAAGATCCTCTTTTTACAACTTCATATGCTTCTTTATTAAGTTATATATTTATATAAAGTTATATATTTAATTATATATTTAATATATAAATATATAACATTTAATATATTTTTGTTATTTTTAGTTGATTATTTCTTATATTTTTTATTCTCTTATGTCGCATAAGAATAATAAAATTCACTTTGTAGACCCATCCTTAAAAATGCTTGTATTATAATGTATAATTTTTCTATAGTAATATATTCATAATCAACTACATATTAAATAATTATTCTTATTAATCATTTTTATCTTAAATTTACTTTTAATATTTAAATTTTGAATCTTAAGTTTTGAATATTTATTTGATGAGTATTTACATATATAAATATGTATGCAGACGACTTCTCTTAGCCGTCTACGAATGTATGATACGTAGACGGCCGGCTTTAATATATGTAGACGGCTTCCATTAGTTGTCATACGTAGACGGTAAAATCGTCTACGTATCATACATTCGTAGACGCATAAGGTAAACCGTCTACAAATTTATTTAGACGGCTTCGATTTGCAGCTGTCTACATATCTTACATTTCTTGTAGTGTTTCCTGATGCTGAGTAGCGTTGATGCAGGAGAAACACCGAAGGAATCAAACAAGTAAGATGTTCCATGCATGGGCATTTACATGCACTCATCAGACGAGTTTTTGCGCCTAAACGTCGTCTTTCAGAGGATCATAGCTAGATGCATGAAACTCTCTACCATTTTGAAAGAAAGATTGTCGCAACGCTGCGTTTGTTCTAATTAGACATTAAAATTAACATGATACCTAATTAATCCAAGTTATATTCACGGTACTGATCTTATGTATATACGAAAGTTATTAGCATGAATGGATAATAATCAGACGTCCCAGAAACAATGTACTGATCATATATATGAAAGTTATTAGCATGAATGGATACTAATCAGACATCCTGGAAACAATTTCTCTTGGTTTAGACTCTAACCCTCTCCACAGTCTTACTCAAATTGTGGTCTTTTGGTGACTTGTCTACATTATGGTTTCCCATGGACCCTTCTCCTCATTTTGCAGCATAATCCCATTATTTTATTATATGTGCCATTTATTATTTATATTATCAACATCTATGGTTACCCACCATTATTTTAAAATGAGGAAATCCTGTTGCGCACCAAAATTTATGGGTGTACGCATAAATCTATGGATGATTGGATGCCCCATCAATTAGATTAAGGTGATGAACACTCAATCACACCCTGATGTGCACGTGCACATCCCTCGTCTTATCAGATTTATGTCAAGACTTCCTCTTTTTAAATTTATGTTGCTAATTATATCACCACAATACACTGAAAAATAAATAATCTGAAAAAAAAACATAAAATTGTGAAATATTGATCAGGAATTTATAATACCTCATTTTTATCAGCTGAGTTGGGACTAACGTGGGAAACGTATCGTGTTGACCGGTCAAAGCAAGCAAACGCAACTCGGGACCTTCCCCGCCCAGATCGATCGAGCAAGGCCACGTCACCAGTCCGATAAAGCAGAAACGCCTTAAGACACGCAAACTAACCCCCAAAGCGACGACTTTGACTTTGACCGAAGCCTCAGACATCGGGTAGGTTTCAGACGGCGCCGACGCCCGTTTGTCGGGACTCGAACTGGGTTTGCATGTGAAACTGCCACGTCGGACACGGTGACCGGTCTCCCTTTCCATTTAATTCGCGATCGCACCGTTATTTCGACCCCACCCCCGGGCACATCGTCCGGTCTTCCTTTCATGCGACTTCTGCTTCGTAGACCGATACTTCCACACCCGCTTGAGCCGGTGTCTCACATTATATCTATACCAAACCTAAGGAACCCATTTAATTCAATTTTTCTTAAAAAAAATAACTCCTCCTAAACGTTGAGAATTACGTTAGATTAGGACTCATGCATTTTGACCCAATGTTTACTTTGGTTGAGCTATGCATTTTCTCAAAAATATATCTTAAATAATTGGCTAGTCTAATCTTAGTTAATTTGATATGAAGTCATGCCAATGACTTACCAAAAAAAAAAAAAGAAGTCATGCCAATGAGCAATTATACTCATTAAAATTCTGCTTAAGACCCAACCATTATCCCTGAGCCATTTATTAACTCCACTAATTATGATCACACGAACCCCACTCTAGGACCCCAACCCCACTTATTAATTCTACTTAACCTAACCCAACCTAACCACCGGCCTGTACTCCCACCTGTTGTGGCATTAATGTCTGCTGAATGGTTAGAGAAAGAGGAAGATGGTGAATCTCGAGTAAAGGTGTGAGTATATCAGTCTACTACAGGTAAACACTACGCCCGTCGACCTGAAGAAGGAGGTACGTGAATCTAGAACTGACGAGGGATCAGCAGCTTAGGGTGGGGAGGGGGGTGATGAACCAACTCAGAGCCGCTACCTATGACCATGTAATTTTCTTCCTTCTCCGTCTCTACTATATATATATATATATATATATAATATATATATATATGGACAGAGGTAGGTCGACTCTGGTTTACCCTGACCGAATAAACACTCCAACCCCAACGCAATAGGGTGTCCTCCCTCTCAGCTTCTTCCTCCCGCCGGTTCTCACCCTTTCATACGTCGGAGCAGGCTTCAGAGGGAAGCCAGCTGCAGCAGAAGTACGTAGTAGACACCTTCACGTCTTACATAGAGCTGTGGAATAAAGGATTTGGTTAGGTCGGGGGCTCGCCGACCAGGTTTTGGTCTGCTTGGTTCTTCTTGCGATGGATGCGGTGGAGGTACCTCGCTACTTCGTCTGCCCCATCTCCCTCCAGATCATGAAGGACCCGGTGACTGCCGCCACCGGCATCACCTACGACCGGGACAGCATCGAGCGTTGGCTCTTCATCGACTGCAACACAACCTGCCCCGTCACCAACCTGTTCCTGCCGCGTGACTCCGAGCTCACCCCCAACCACACCCTCCGCCGCCTCATCCAGGCCTGGTGCACCGTCAACGCCTCCCGTGGGGTCGATCGGATCCCCACCCCACGCGCCCCCGTCGACGCCTCCGGCGTCCTCAAGCTCCTCCAGGACCTCTCCGTCCCCCAGCTAGAGACCCAGACCCTCCGGCTGCTCTCCACCCTCGCCTCCGACAGCGAGAGCAACCGGCGCTGCATGGTGCAGGCGGGGGTCGCCAAGCGCATGGCTGCCATGATCGTGGCGTTGTTCAAGAAGAATCAGATCGAGCGAGTGGAGGAAGCGCTGGGCGTGCTCCATGTGCTGCGGCCCTCGCCCGAGGAGCTCAAGCCCCACATCGAGGACAACCACGACTTGGTCGACGCGTTAACCCGGGTGCTGGAACCTCCGACGACCACTCCCGTTGATGGCCGCAGCAATGTCCCCAGAAGCCATGCCATTCTCCTCTTCAAGTCTGTGTTCGAGGTCGCCAACCAGACGATGATGGAGAGGCTGAGACCCGAGTTCTTCCAGGCGGTAATATCAGTCCTCCGTGCGCGGATTTCCCCGCAGACCACCAAAACGGCATTGCAGGTGCTGCTGGCCGCCTGCCCTCTGGGCACCAACAGGGGCAAAATCGCCGAGGCCGGCGCCGTCGCGGAGCTCGTGGAGCTGGAGCTCACGGCGCCGGACAAGAGGACGAGCGAGCTCGTGCTGGGGGTTCTCGACCACCTCTGCGCCTGCGCCCATGGCAGGGCGGAGCTCGTAGGCCACGCGGCGGGTCTCGCGATGGTGGCGAAGAAGATCCTGAGAGTGTCGCCGGCGGCCGACGACATAGCCGTGAGGATCCTGTTATCGGTGTGCAAGTACTCGCCGAAGAGCGACGTATTGCCGGAGATGCTGAGCGTGGGCGCCGTTGCGAAGCTCTGCTTGGTGCTGCAGGCGGACTGCGCGTCCGGCGTCAAGGACAAGGCCCGGTGGGTTCTCAAGTTGCACTCGGAGGCTTGGAAGAACTCCCCATGCATTTCTTCCTACTTGATCACCAGATACTCATAGTCTTGAAGATTAATTTGTACACAGAAAGATCTTATAATTCTTTCTTTTGCCGTCTCTCTTCATGTGGTTGTTCCTGGAGAGGTAATGGCTACATGGGTGTTGTACATGCAATGGATGGAGAATATTTAGATATGAAGAAGGAAAAGAACACAGATATTACACATCTGCTTTTAGTGTCACTTTTTCTCTTCTATTTTTCTTTCATCTCCATTATGCCTTTAAGTTGTTTTGCTTTTATTGTGGATCCCTAACTCTTTTGAGTAGGAGAGTTGGACAATGCATTTCATGGACAACTATGGGATCACAAATTTAACTGCAACACTTTCCCAAAAAAGAGAAATTAGATTCCAGGTTGTGAATAAAAAAAGCATGTAGATAAATTAAATGGAACCCATAGCTTTGATCATGTAGGAATCATACCTATTTAAGCGAAGGATACGAAATAAATCAGATTGATTTTTAGGTGGGGAATCTTCCAAAGAATGTTTTACTCACTCATGGCTTAAAGCTCTGCTGGTGCGTGGTTTACTGTGTAGGTAGATATATTTTTAATATTTAAAACATATTTCACAAAATATTACCTTAATTTGCCCTCTTTTATGGAATTCCACGCTAGTGGGTGTTTCTTTGTCCATGTAATTTATTGCTTATGTCTGTTCTTATCAGTTTTTTTTTTGGGGACTAATTAACCAGAAGCAGGAAAGCCTTCATTCTTCAATTAATATACTCCTTTAGCTTGGTAGCATTCAAAACAGTCTGACAATGGCGATATACTGCCAAAGACTGCCGTATGCTTTGATCGATATATTGGAAATATTTAAGCCCCAAAGAAAACGCTATAGTGTTCAAACCCATGCACCTCAAAATTGACAACACATGCACGTCTCCTAGCTGCCACATTTCTTCAGAGAAAACATTGTCCAAATTCATATACGAATTTGCTGTGTGAGAGTATGCAAGTAGATGATTAAGACATGTACCCCCCAACCTCTCGCCAAGTTGCTGCTTGAAACACTAGAACGACTAGCATTTAATTTGTTATATATATATATATACCCAAACAACACCTAAGTCCTAAGTCACTTAAAACCGTGGTTGATGCGGAGCAAGGGCGGACTTTGCATATGTTCAGTGAGGTCATGTGATCTCATTAGATAAAAAATTTTATATTGAGAGGATAATTTTTTATTATGAATGATCTCACTAAATTTATATAAATATACTATTAAAATCTTAAATAAAATTTTGAATCCGTCACTGATGCGAAGCCATATACATAGATATCTATATATGCTTGGTCACCCGCACTTCACTTACTATTTGACGAAGACACACAAGTGGAAGTGAGAGATGAACCACTTTGCAGCTACTACATTTATATATGCACACATATCTATTCCTCCTTAGTTGACCGTGGACCACATGGAGGTGATTCTCCTAATGTTTCTCCCGTGTAATAAATGTATAAACATTGACTCACATTACATCAGGCCAAGGAGAAAACCTCCAAGGCAAACGGAGGTGAGCCCACTTGGCCCTGGATTTAGACCACGCAGAGCGGCCCAATTGGTCCAGGACGGCACTGTCAAGTCAAAACTTTGGACCAGTAAGCAGCAGCAGGCGAACACGTCATGTCATGGTAGCTCCTCTCCCCCGGCCCTTTCTTTATATCTCCTTGTCGACGTCTTCTTCGGATGACCGACCCATCAACGGCCGTCCCGCCCCAGGCACGTCCGGTTCGGGGAGAATGCATCAGAGATCGTCGGTGGAAACCATGGAACGGGAGGATGCGGAGGAAGATGGAGGTGACGGCGGCCGATGAGGAAGTGAAGATGGACTGAGGGGGTAAGGGTTCCGGTGATGCATCGGAAGAGGGGACTTGCAGAGAACGCGTGCAGAAAGCCTGGCGACACTGTTGGGGCTGTTCTATTTGGGGAGGAGGGGTTGCGCCAGGGGGTATGAGCCTGAATGGGGAAATGTTTAGCTTCAGTCTGGTAACGAGTTTGGTAACGGGTTATATTAAAGTTAATATAGAGACAAAGTTAACTCAAAAAATAATTTTAAAAAGTTATAAAATTAACTCAAGTAGGTTAGATTAAATGTAAGCAAATGTGAGTTAACTTACAATTTTCCAACCCATCTCTGAAGGTGAGTTGGAGTGAACTCATTAAGTTAACTATATTTATCAATTACTACTCTTTATCATTTCACGGTAAATAATATTAATTGTTATTTTTTCTTTTCTCAACATAAGTTAATTAACTTGTTTTTTCTTACCAAAATACAGTTGACAAAAATAAGTTAACTCATTATAGTCTAATGAGTTAACTCATATGCAAACAAAATAAAAATGAGTTAAAAATAGATTAATTTTAGCTCTGAGTTAAAATTAATTTTAACTCAACTCATTATCAAACTGAGGCTTAATGTTGGGGGGTCCGACTGGCGCACTCCCCATTGGACAGTGCTCTGCTGTCAGGCAACGTCTAATGAGAGCCGCGTCAGTCGGACACCCGAACAAATCATTTATCCGAACGTCCAGCATTGCTCTCCCCAATGATACTGCTGAAGGTGGTTCAATGGGGGATAGGAAGTCCTCCTACATGGGTTATGTGCAAGCACTGCAAGGGGTTGGGGCGAGAAGAGGAGGTAATAGTATGGTTCATATCATACAACATTATATCCGATTAGGCACGGTTAATTGATTCAGCGAACCTTAGTTTGAATACATGGAATATTATTCGATGGGGCCGTTGGAACTGTGCATTGGATTTTACATGTTAGCGTCAATATTATTACAAGAATAATCTTGTAATAAATAATTTCTTTTTTCAGATAATGTGTATGATTTCTAGTGTGTCGGCTAATGGGTAGAGGATTAATATAACTATATTTTCAGAAGTCGACCAGTGGTTGGGCTTGGCCCCCGCATAAATGGTTTGAATTGGGTTGCAGTTGAGAGCCTCGCATAAATGGGAAATCCATTATAGAGAACGACCATGGAGATGTCTAAGAGAATGAAAATTTTATCTATGGCAAGGGAGGCGTATAGTTTGCCACAGGTTTCACATTGGGATTTTTGCATATACTTCCTCAAAAAGAATGTATTTATGCTAAAAAAAATAAAAAGACTTTATATGTTTATCTTACCGTATTTATATCTCCTCTGCTTGCCGCATGAGTACAATATATACGAATGCATATACTTGTCATTTTTATAAAAGTATATATATATATATATATATATAATATATATATATATATATATATATATATATACTTGCCTTTTATAGAGAAACTGTATGGATAACATGGTAAAATGTTGGACATATTTGAAATTTCCGATTGTATCAGCTCCTGCATTAATCCCACATATTTAAGAACTACGAACCACCCGTAATCCTGATATTTCTTTTTACTAAAAATCAGGATAACATAAAGAGTTAATGCTTCAAAGCCGGAATGTGGGCCGGTGGTCACGGATGGCCCATTGGGCATGGGTCCTCAATGGACGGCGGGTCAGTATGAATTTGTTGGCAATCTAAGTACTTATTCTTATAAAGACACTCTACAGAGTTCACCTATTGAAAAACTACAAGATGAACGAAGCTCATCCTCTTCCATTGATGCGGGTTCTTCTTCTGATAGTCAAAAATTCATAACATGTCCAAATCGAAAAGGGGGAGTTAGAATCTATTTACCAACACCACATGTTCAATCTCCTAACCCTTTATGCCAGTCATATTCTCCAGCCCCAACTCGTGTCCTATAAAGATAATTTTCTAGCTAGAGGAATTTGGCCATAGTTCAGTTACAGAATTTGTAAAAGTAGATAAAATTTTAATACTTGGAGCAAAATTAGTATTTGATGAGTCGGACAAAGAAATAGATGACAATGATGATGATCGTTGATCTCGACATCTAGGTCTTCGCCTTCAAATTGTTCTTTGACGTACATATTCTTCGGATTGGTCCTCCACAAAATTCTAAGAGCAAGTAAAAATTGGTCTTTTATATTAGATTTTCTTTCCTTTTGTTGATATTCATGATTGGCCATTGCCGCCCGGTCTATAAATGACATTTTGCCACTATTTTAGTCTATTTTTCATTAATAAAATGGCCTGATTAAGGCCCTTTAGTCAAAACAAAAAAAAATAAAGAGTTAAGCTTAAAACATCTGTGCATCTGTGCTCGAGGAGCATGATCTCTAAACCCTAAACCCAAGAAAGCATAAAAGCCCAAACTTTTGTAAACCTAGCTAGCATTTTCTTTCTTTACTTGAGCATTGGATGATAATATAGTAGAATGCGACAGACAACGTTTATCTAACTAAATAATTATGCAACTTGTCGCGTGCATCTGATGAGGAAGAAAGGTTCTCATCATTGAGTAGGAGAATTTTTCGACGATTGAGTAATGACTCTGACAAAGTCGGGGCCCTTTGCATAGGAAAGGCCATGAGATGAGAAGGAAAGGTTTCATGTGCAACAGGCAATTGGCCACAGTTGCTTGAAGCGTGTCTTATTATTATTGAGTTGGAGTTCTTCCGGTGCCTATGCAATTGCGGCAATAATTCACATTAAGAAATTGCTCCAACAGTACTCTAAGCATCAAAGCCATGTGATTTTGATGAATTCTCATGGTTTGAAACAGCTGGCAAAGGAGATCATTAATCTGATTAATCAAGAACGGACCAGGGAAGAAATTAACCTGACTTAATTTTGAGACAGAAAGATCGAATTCAGTGATTAAGGTGCTTCCACATGGAATTAATTCGCTGCTCCAGATGTGTTCTTCGTTTAGTTTCAGCCACATCCGTGGACTCAGGAGAGCTGAAGAACGCTTGTATACATGTGCACGCTAGCTAGCATGCAGCTGCAGTTTGAGTTGTTCTTTTTCTTTGCCCAATATCGTCGGCAAGAGAAACTTGTGCGTACGTACTTTCTTTCGAAATTGAAGAAACTTAGGCTCGAAGTATCCAAGTCGCCGCAAACCGATCGGAAATGGAGCATGTATATACGTGTTGGGAGAAACTTTCTTTCTTCAGGTTTTTTAAGGCTTTACGTCTAGAATCGAAGAACAATATGTTTGGAACAGGTCGAATTAGCTAGATTGAACAGTGGTAAATTAGCTGTGAATAGCTGCTGCTCCACAACTTCTGTGTGTTCACAACGTCTCCAAACGAAGAACGATAAAAGAACTTGGAAGGAATAGGGAAACCGAGTGCCGGGCTAGCTCCTCCAGGAACGGGATGATGCATATGAATCGAATCTGCATCATGGAAAAAGGGTTTTAACTCTTCTTCTCCCAATCTAGCTAGGTTGTAATATTGGTTCCACTCTACATGCACTTTTCTGTTTACGATACGCGGACGGTGAGGCTTGTCTACAACAGGGCAATTATACACATGCTGTTAAAGATTAGTTCTGGATCACACGGAGCAAGAATGTTAAATTTTCCATGTGAATTGGGTCAGGCCGCAAGAGAAAAGAAAATTTGTTATGCAATAAAAATAGTCTCAAACTAAGCGGCGACCAAACTAGCTAGCGAACACTATTCATCACTAGATTAATTGTGGGAGAATCTTTCTTAAATTTATATAGAAAGAATTCTCACGCAATTAATATTCTTCTAAGAGGGGTATATATATTGTGGTGTTATGATCCTGTTTGGGCCTGAGCCAAACGAGCCTCCTAGAATGAGAGAGGGAAGATGATCGCTGGTGTGGACGAAGGCCTGCAAAACCAGAGAAGGATCAGGAGGCCCGGTGAAGACCGGGGAAACCCTCCGATGCCTAAGTTAGTCAGGAGCTTGAGAGGCAGGGGGTTTCAGAATGTGAAAGAGTGTTCGCATGGAGAGGGAACGTACCGTTGCATGGTACTGTACCTGTACTCTTATAGGCGTTAGTGTCAAGGCCAACGTGCGTAACGTCAGGCAGATCGTGCCTGAGAAGGTGCCTGGACGCACGCACATAACGGAGGAGTTAAGACTCTGGCGCCCGTTAGGTTGCCAGGCAGCCCACGCCCCTTGATGGTGGAGATCGTGGCCTGGAGCGGTTACACCCGTGCCGCGAGCGAGAGAGTTGGTTTGGAAGCCTTCAGAGATACTTTTCGAGCAGGTGACCCACATGTGGACACAACGTGCTGTTCGGCGACATCTGGAGCCGTTTCGCGCAGTAGGGCTGAGGTCTTGTGCTCGGAAGTCGCCCGCCGACGAGCTCGGCTACGCTTCCCCGGGGTAACTGGAGCGGGTGTCTTCTCTCTTCCGATCCGTACTAAGGGCAGGGGATTGTACGAGGAGGCTGCATCCGAAGGGGAAGGCGTTGATGGGCCCTGACATGATGGGCCTAGGTGGCAGAAAACAGCCACCACTATATATATATATATATATATCTATATATATAATATATATATATATATATATATTATATATATAAAACCTATATAAGAATATATGACAAAAGTATACGGATCAACCAATTTACGCCAAGGGACAGATGCAAATCCTGTACACATGTGGGCTGGGGCAATCCTGAGTTGACCATCTAGATAAGAGGAAATTTATGGTGAAGGTTAGGGACGGTACATACACTCAAATAAGATAAATTTTTTATGCAACACAAAAGCTTGCATACGGCAATACTCAAATGATGATCTAAGTTCACCATAAGATTGGAGGGAGTAAAAGCCATCCTTAGATGCACCTTAAATTTGCTGTTTAAGTAAAGAAAATGTAAGAGATGCATGGTCACAAAGATAGATGAAACAAATAAAAGATCCACTCAAGTGAACTACTCACAGAATTCATTGAGAAAAATTATAGTCATATTATCTATGAGATACATGAACCTTTACCCACTTTTGCACGTTACAGTTAATTTACACATGCATGAGTTCAAAAAAGCTGCTTTGTATCTTTTTCTCCAAGCCAGTAGTAAAATGTCAGAACATGTACATGAAACCACAAGAGATGTGGATTAATGGTGGGTGGGATACGAAGCCAGCAGCTGCGCATGGATGCATGGAGAGTTCTTCCACACCCCCGCGTGCAACCTGAGGACTTCCTTGGCCCTCTCCCTGATCTTGCTCCCGCAGTTCACCTGCAGCAGAAGGCAGAGCTTGGAGACGATGCCCACCTGCATCATCTCCTGGACGACGGCCGGCGTCGCCGAGAACCTGGATACACTGTGGAGCACCCTCACCGCCCGCTCCGTTGCCAGCGGCGACACCCTAAGTATTTTCTTTGACACCAGGGCGAGCCCCGCAGGGTGACCCAGCAGCTCCGCCCGGCCCTCCGCGCACCCGCACAGCTGGTCCAGCAATACCAGCACCCTATCGCACATGTTCTTGTCGGTCTCGTCCAGAAGGAGCTCCACGAGGACCCGGACGCCGCCGGCATCGGCGGCCTTGATGTGGTTCCTCCCCCACGCGCAGAGCCGGGAGAGGCCTCGAAGCGCCACCTTGGTGGCCTTGTGGGAGATCTTGTCGCGCACCACCTTCACGAGCTCCACGAACAGGTCTTCCTTGGGGTTGAGCAGATTGTGGGGTTCGAGGGCTTGGAAGATGGAGTTCAGCAGGAAGGTGGCGAAGGCACGAGGCTGGTAGTCGCCGCTCTTCAGCACGGCTGTGAGCAGCTCCACAAGGTCGGGGTTCCGCACCATCAGCTCGGACCAGGCCCGCGGAGAGATCTGGAGCGAATGCAGGATACGGAGGGCTTCCTGCAGGCAGTCGCCCGTGGACTCTTCGTTCCACCAACCGCTGTAGACTTCTCGTCTGAGGACGGGCAGCTAACGGTGCTCATCCTGACGACGGACACCAGGAAGTCCGGGGCGCCGGCGGCCTCCGCGCACCGCCTGTTCCTCTCACTCTCGTCCACGATCAACCTCAGCTTCCTGAACGACGCCTGCATCTGCGACCGCGTCCCCCGGCCTTCGTTGAGCAGCTTGGCGATCTGGGCCTTGTCGAGGGGAGGGCGCGGGGTGGGGAAGCGCTCCACGCCGTGGGAGGCGTGCGCCACGCACCACGCCTGGATGAGGCGGCGAAGGGTATGGTTGGGCGTCAGCTCGCCGCCGTCGACCGCGAGGGGCTGCATGGTGACGGGGCAGGTGGGGCGCCGCTCCTCCTTCTTGGAGAAGATCCACTCGTCAATGGCCTCCCGTTCGTAGGTGATGCCGGTGGGGAGGGTGACGGGGTCCCTCATGATTTGGAGAGAGATGGGGCAGAGGAAGTAGGGCGGCACATCGATGCCCTGCTCGTCCGGATCAGCTGTTGAAGGCCGAGACATGGACAAGGAGCAACTATATCCTTGTAGTGGGAGGTGTCCTCTCCTTCTCTAACAGGAGTACTACACCAGAGATGCACGAGGGCTAGCTAGCTGTGTTAATCGGTCGGTGTTTGATGCCTGGAGAGGAGACGGTGAGATGGGTGGGGAGAACAAGAAGATGGGTGTTTGGGAGGCCAGATTCCACATATGTATATATATGCACAAGGTGGAGAAGGAGAGGTAGTTGCATGAGATCTAGTTGGGGGGGGGGGGGGGTTCAAACATGAAGAGGTCCAAGCATGGATTCTAGCGTCTTCATTGTGGAGAAAAGTAGCACTACTTGGTGAGAGGACGTTCCTAGCTATATTAATCTCCATAATTACCAGTCCATGGCTTTCTCTAGGTGAGCAAGAGGACATAAGAAGCCCCCGGCCGGGGGTGTTTGTTCCTCTCACCATGGACGAAGCTAGCTAGGTCCGCCTTTTCTTAATGCCTTTCTCTCTTTTGTGTACTTGGTCGGGTCCTTTCGGTTGGGCTGTGGCGGCGCCGGCTGGCCGGATGAAACCCTCCCCACCTCCTTTGACCATCCGCTTCGTGCCTTTTCGTCGCAGAACCAGCAGTCATGGCGATGAGCTCTCAGAAGTTCTTGTGGACCCTCGACCTAGTTTGGTCCGAAGAAAACTAGGGACCCCACCCCTCAGGAATCAAGAAATTTTCGTACCAAAATCTTGTGTGTCTCCTAAAAGGTTTCTAGGTTTATTAAGAAGAGCACCTCTTGGTGCAAACCAAGGGGCATAGTTTGCATCCACGTGGATGCAAACTATGCCTCCATTGGGGGTGGGCACAATCCTAAGGTGTGCCCACCCCCAATGACCTCAGCTCCCCCAATGGGGAGCTGAGTCGGTTTGCAACAAGTCTTCTCCTATTAAGAATGTATTTCCCAGCAAATCATCTTATGTATTCATGTATATATACTCTCGACTTTAATTTTTTATTTACCAATTAGAATATATATGTTTATATGAGATACATCCAAAAACTCACAATTATATATACCGCTGCTATACTAAGACCAAGAGATTTCATTAAGTCGGGTCACAAACATATGATGATATCACATGTACTCTTAAAGGTGCTTATATATGAACATTTTTTTATATTTCTGTAGTATATTTTAATAGTACAAGTACCATAAGCGCTTAAGTGTGACCATTTAGCTAATTTGTAGCATGGTTAATTTTTGACTAGTTCTGAAATTGCCGGCCGGGAATAACATGATATTTCACGAGAGATCGAATAGACAAAAAACCGTCCAGAAGCTTTGATACATGATCCTAGAAGGAGATGTGTACGTGCCTGCGTTTCGAACTTTGGGCAAATGTGATACAAGTTTAGCTTCCTAGAATCGTAATGGATAGACCCATTCTATATACGTATGTATACCTAGACCCATGTTTCAAACTTGTTAAATGTTTTTAATGAATTAAGTCGGTCCAATTTCAAGTCTGGTTCGAAGTATTGGCCTTTTAAACTCCAATAAAATTGAAAAATAACCTAATACAAATAACTTTAGTTTATCTATATACCACATGGAAGGAATGAATATATATAGTGGATAAATCTATATATTCAGATTTGAGATCGACTATAAAAGTGGGCTTCGGGCGATTATATGGTCCATCCACGATAGACGATGGACCGCGGCCTATAATTAGTGTCTCACTTTTCTTATGAAGTTTGAATTCAAGTCAAAAGCCAGAATATAACTAAAAAAATCTGCAAATTAAGTAAAGAGAAAAGTTGAAAAAACAAAACCGTTCTTGCATCCACGGTTTAAAAAAAAAAACAATTTCCCCTTCTTCTTTTTTTCTAGCCTTTCCCCACTACAATCTTGGTGTCTAAAACTCGTAGCCCTGCTTGATGAATTATTTTATTTTTTTATTGCGTTTAACGCAGGTCGGTAACGTAACTTCCACGAGCAAAGACTGGTGTGGTGGCCTAGATCTCCCGGACAATTTGGGAGCCGGCTTAAAGTGGCCTTTGAACTGCCCAGTGAGAGATGGTGGTACTTCGAGATAAAAATATCGCAGGAACGCAGATCAAGCATATTTCAGTTGGTGAGCTGGCAAAAGTTGAAATCATCTTTATGTCCTGAGCAATATTAATTAAGAGAAATATTTAGTACACATTTTGGTGTGTTATTTGTCTTTTGAAATTTGAAAAAGTTGGATGGGGGAGATATTATAATCCCTAGACAAATGACACACCCCTAGTGGGTGTGCCCAAATTAGTGCACAGCATGGGTGTGTACTAAATATTTCTCATTAATTAATATCTGAGGCGTCTGATAAAAATTCATAAGACGATGAAGATCATTGTTTCTGACGTCTAAAATTTCGACCCCAAGCGACGTATTTATTCTTGAAATAGATTTTCTACAGAGTTTTAGTTAATTTCTTCATGTGATGATTTTTAAGTTTGACATATGCCACATAGCTTGGAAATGGCTTTTGCCTCCGGATTTTGTTTCTTAATTAATTTCATTAATAAAATGGCCAAATTATCTAGGCCTCTTGTTAAAACAAAACAAAACAAAACCCTAAAAGCCCAGGGGAGCTCAGAAATACAGATAGTAGTCACTAGTAAGACCAATTTATTTGAATTTGGAGCATCCACCATGGGAAAATCGCATCATGGCACCGCCACAATGATCATAGGAAAACCCCGATCAAAGCAATCTCGCATATATAAAGGCTGGACACGAAGGTGTCGGGGCCATCGTAAGGTATTTCCCACGCACCCAAACATTCGAAGATCTCGTTTCATAACTAGCGAGGAGGTATTTGCATAAAGTTGTCAGAAAGGAGAATATTACACAGGTGGTATATATCTCTTATGGATCACATGCATGTGCTAACAGAGCGGGCAACAGGTGTAACATCCCGGTTTCTCTTAGTGGTAAGTATGGGTCTGTCGCTTTTTTAAGGCGACGAAAAAATTGTCGCGTTCACTTTGTGAACGCAACTCTTTCATTGTCGCATTCCAATTCTGATCGTTAGACAGTGTTTTATCATCTTACTATTAGAATAGTTGTGTTATGCATTGAGACGCATACGGTGTGAAGGTGATATGTTAGCTGTCGCATTTAGAGTAGCACGCATATAGAGCGATACATGTTAGGATCAACTATAAAATTTGACCGACTCTTGAAAGCACGATGAGATGGTTGTCGCGTTAAGATGGGGTCGCAATAGCTTAGCTATCATGTTCTGAGATCCGAAGCCTATATATACAATGCCAACAAATCTCTTTTTCCCTTCTTTCTTTCTTCTTCCTCTCTTCTCATATTCCTCCCCTCTATCTGAGCTGAGCTCTTGGGGGCTTTTTTCTCCGACTAAAGTCTTAATAAATGTGTGTTTGATTATTTAATTCTTTATATCTTTTAGAAAAAGAACACATGTTATCTACTTGGATTTACTTTTGATCGTGTGGCGGAAGGAAAAATAATTAGCAAAGATCCAAGAAAAGAAGTGGATGGACAACCTTTGAGTGATGAATATTATGAAGTTTATGTGACTAAAGTCTTCCATCCAAATATGAGGTTGCCATCAAACTTGCGCAAAATATTGAGACAATGTGAAGGAAAATCTATTCCATAGATAAAAAATTTTGTAAGTTCTGAATTTCTTTGTTTACAAAACTTACCTCTAATCATATCTTCTATATTCCTTTTATCATTTTGTCATAATGAAATTTTATTTCAACTACTTGAAGGGATGCTAAATAAAGATATATAGATATGTTGGTATATGTAACGCCCCGACGCGGAATATCGGAGCGGGATTACAGTTATTAAATAGTACAGAGCGAGAAATAAATAACAAACCATTGCACAATTGGATAACACCAAATAACCTCCAATTTCATTAATAATTCTCCAATAATCATTACATCATCGTATCAGAGCCAAAACCAGGGCCCATAGTACTTTATTCAAAATCAAAATATTACATTATGACTAACTGACTCACTAACTCATAACTACACTAACTACTACTAGATAGCACTGGTGGCTGAATGGTCACTCTTGAGCATCTCCCTCAGTCCCGTCCTCGTATGTGTGGTCGTCTCTATCTGACTCACCTGAACACATTAAATAAATACGCAGGATGAGCGAATGACGCCCAGTAGGACTTAATATCTCATGAACACAAGCATGCTTTAAATAATTAATGTCTTAATGGCAGGTTAACTAGAGAGTCAAGTCATGTAGAGCATGTCACGATAACGAGAGAACAATTGCAACTGGCACAAGGAAAATAGTACAACGAGAACGACAATAGAATGGCCATGTAACGATATAACATGTAAATTGCACAACGGTGCACTAGTAACGATCACGCTTGCACTTGTAGAGATAGCACTTTGATTGTCATAGATTAATCTAGATAGTAAAATGGCGCTGGATGCATGCCGTAACACATCCTATGATCATTTTAACTCCCATGGGCACTGGCACTTTTCGGGCACTCCTCCCAGGACCTGATCAGGCCCTATTGCGCTGGCATTAGTCATTTCTTTTATCTTAGACAATCACACGAATGGCCAATAGGGTACCAAGAAGAGATAAGAGAGCACTAGACGAGATAGATGAGAGTGTAGAGAAAACGTGAACAGATGAGAGTAAGGAGACTGTAGATGAGAGGGGTACAATCGTAAGACGACGATAAACACGATAGTAACGGTTGCACAGCACCAGGTCGGGTGCCGGCAGTCTGGTAGAAGTCACAACCGCCCCTTAGCCGTGCTGTGTACACGGGTCAGGTGGTCCGGTGTGAACTCAAGACGAGAAGGAACACTAAGGCTTGGATCGTACTGATCCCTGAGGTGTAACGGGTTTTGAGGTACAACCAGCTCGTTGACTAAGGACGTGCGCCAAAGCCAAGAAGACTTACGGAGGTCTTGACAAGGAGTCTCTGGTCCAATCGAGAGTATTCCCGGTGGAGAGGTGGTCCAAGTCAAGGGAAAAGTGTGTAAAAACGGGTTCGTCGTGCCTCGAGTGCTCGAAGGCCGAGGGAAAACGGTAACGGTAGATAAAATGCACGAGTAAAAACAGAAAACAATTGTATTTAAATAAAATAGGGTAATTTAGTCATTTATTTCGATAATTTTACCGAATACATTATTGCATATTTATCAGGGTCAAATGGCATTTCATAATGTTGTGTGTGTGTAAGTGTAAAGAAATCTTGAGGATATGACAAGTCGTGCAAATGTCATTTTTTATTAATCTAACAAGTCAAATAATTATAACATGGTTTAATCGTAGCTAATTAAGGGTTAAATAGCCAAAACAGCAGGGCACGTATACAATTTAATAGTTCTGGCCGAAATCTTTGAAACGCGACGGACCTACTCGTCGCGTTTCAAGTCGCGATGGGGCGGTCGGGCGCGACACGGGACCTGGCCGGTCTGGCCCGGTCCGGGGTGAATCGCGGCGGCCCGCGCCGCCGCGTTCTTGACGCGACGCCATCAGCCAGCGCGATCCCACCGTTATCGCGGCGGGTCGCGCCGTCGCGATAACAGGTGAGATTGCCCTTTTTCCCTTTTTCCCAGGGCGAGCTCTCTGTGATACATAGATGTTCTAAATTACATATAAAATAGCACGGTGATCTAAAAAGCACGAAACTAGTTTTAAACGAAAGTAGACATGTACATCTATCAACATGCACGATTAATTTAAAAATAGACAAGGTTTAGACATGCATTTATCAGGTTACTTTTCGGTGACCTAAACAGGCGCAGTCAGAGTTCAACGAATTAATTAGAGATGTACACTTGATGAAAAATTATGAAACCAGCGGCATTTGAAATCTAACACGATGTAGTATTTTAGAAAATTTTTTCATGGCATGATATCAAATATGCACGATGTTTAAAGGTCAACATGAAGAGTTGGGTATAGGAATAGATAGAGATTCAAAGATTTAATTCTCCCTCATGGGAGATTGAAATCGAGCGAGACTAGGGGCGTTTGAAAGCTAGTGTGATTTAGTATAACTGAGAATTTTATCATGGCATGTTAACAAGTACATATCGGGAATTAGAAAAACATGAGATCTCAGTTCATGAGAACAGCAGGATTTCACGAATTAAATTCGCCCAAATGGATGAACGAAATACCACGAAACCATGGGGCTTTTGAAGAGGTACATGAAGGCTACCTAGGGTAATTATTTCACGATTTTTTCTTGAGAGATTGCCTACCTTTTGTCGAGTCCAAGAAAACCCTAGGTTGAAGATGAAAACGGGAAAACCTTCTTGCTCCAAGCCTTCCTCCTTGCTCCTTGGTCTCCAACCTTTCTCCTCCTTCTCTAGGGTTCTAGCCACGAAAATGGGGAGATAGGGAGGAGATTTGAAGTGTTTAAGCTTCCTATAGAGTCCATACAACCCCAAACTCTTCTCTCCTCCTTTAATTACGAAAATTCCACATTTATCTCTCTATTTTCTTTCATTTATCCATCTAATGGGTAGGGAGAGTATAATTTCGTGGTTAATGAGTTAGGATGGGTTTAGGACTCTTTATTTAGATATATAAGGGTTATTTAACATTATCTTAGCCCTTTACTATTTATTTAATTATTTAGATACGAATTTCATTAATTAATTCTCATTCCAACATGGGCTATCCCTATTTGGGCCCATTCCATTGGTTTGGGTTATTAGAGTAACCCATTACTAATTTAATTTAATGGGGATTGCTTTAATTCCCATTTATACAATGCATTCTCCCTTTATTCCACTTAAATCAATTTATTTCATTTATTTAAATAAAAATTTATTTTATTTGGATTTTAAAAATCCAGGGTGCTACAGTATAATTACATGATCTCTTATGCTAGTGTAAGTACTTTATATTTTTTATGAAATAATTCTATTTCCTAATAAGTTTTGTACTTCCTTAATTTATTAACAAAATTTGGTTAATCGTTTTTTAGGTACTTTCAAGAGAAGATGATGATGGATGCTTACAAAGTTATGAAGATCATGTGGTTCTCACATTTGGATAGTTGTGGATAATATTTTTCTTTTTACATTTCAAAATAGAGTTGTGTATCTCAAATGCACTTTGAGTGCATATTATCATAACAATATGGATGTTATACTTTCACTTATGACATTGTATCTTTTTGTCATTTGATATCATATATTTGTAATCTTCTATTGTCAAAAAATGTTTTCATTGTATATTTAACATAAATTTTTGTTTATCATTAAAATTTATTTTTGAGAAAAGTGTTTAAGAGGATTTGCCATTAAATTTTTTACAGGTTATATAGTGAACAAGAATCCTTTTAAAAGATAATAGTTTGTATATGATGTTAGTATAGAAGGCAAAAAAAAATTCCTTATCGTAATATATTTTGACAGTTTAGAAGGTAAAATCTTCTACCATCTAAAAGGAATAGATGACAAAAATATTTGCCTTCTATTTGATCTTAAAAGGCAGAAATTATAGCCTTCTAAAAAAATAGACAACACAAACTTTCATCATCTAATAGGTGCTATAACTGTCTTCTATCACGAGTTTATAAGGCAAAAATTTTGCCTTCTATAATTATCATTTCTGCCTTATAAAATTTTCGCCTTCTAAAATATATTTTCCGCCTTCTATTTGAATAGAAGACGGTCCAAAAGAAGGCAGAACATAATCCGCCCTCTTTTCACCTTCTAATAGAACATAAGGCAGATTTCTACACTTTAAAAGGCAGAAAAATAATGCCTTCTATCGTCGTTTTTCTACTAGTGTTGGTGGCGTCTTGACTCGGTAGTGGATCTTCCTCTCTTGTAGGTGGTCACGACGTAGAGTTTTGAGCGAGGAGGAGGTGGCCACTCATACGAGAAGACCCAAACGGATTGGTTCTGCTATTTGAGGTAAGGAATCCAACTCTTCTCCTAGTTCTACCATGTATTAGGGCCCTTCCCCCACCTTCTAGAGCCTTGTAGGCTTCGTTCCATGCTTCATTGTTTCATGGTTGTGGTGGGGTGTGTATGGTCTTGAACATGCATATGAGCCTTTGCATGAGAGTAGCTAACTTCCATTGCTATTCATGGGTGTGGTTGAGGGTGGTTTGAGCTTCTTACTTGTGTTTTTGTTGTCTCCATGATCCCCTCCCTCGATTGGTAGTATTTGTGTGTTTCTGGGGAAGATCTTGAGGGGTCGACTGTGTAGTCAGTCCTCAGATTAAGAACACGACAGGTTCCTTCTGCACATTCTTTAGTAAAATATATTGTTATTTATTGTTAATCTTTTAAATTATATATTTATTCTACTTTTTAGAACCAACAAGAGATTGGTAATATCTGCTAGACTTCTTTATGAAGCTCAATCTCTTCTCTTCTAAGTGAGACTTCACAGTGGCAGTGGGTTGCGTGGCGGGTGAAGGAGACGGGGCCGTAGCTGATGTTGTTCTTAGTAGTGTCCCTTTTGTATTTTAATACTTCATCCTTAGAGTATGCCATTTAAGGATTATGTCTTTTTCTTTTACTTGTACTATTTGTGTTTGGAACTTGTACCACTTACTTGTTTTTACATTTCTAGTGTTGTAGTTGTTATTTTTTTACTTTACATATCCTTAGATTAATTGTTCATCTCATCCGCATCCTCGGATTCGTAGATGGTGGCGTTGAAAATCAAGTTCTCAATGAGAACCGAGAGTCGGATTTCAGAGATCGTTATAACAAACTTATGGTTTGGTTAGAAACAATGGCGACGAGTGCCAATTTCAATTTGCATTGGGATTATGTTCTTACTTAGGAACTGAGAAAGATGAACTATAAGGATAAATTCTGAGATCCTCCGTGAAGGCTGTCCTTTGTTTTCAATGTTTTTACTTGTCGTTTCTGCTTTCTTTTTCTTTGTTGTTGATCCCTTTAGATGAGAGTCGGTAGCTTTTTTTTGTAGGCTTCTTGCTGGGATCTACCCCCAATATTACAGCTTTTTTTTTTTTACCTTGTTAATGTGACAGTGTATTTTTCTTTAAAACCTCATAATAGAGTAATACGAAACATTGACGTTTTTTAACAGAAAGGGAACAAGATAAATATGTGATAACATGCAGTTTATCTCATCCTCTTCTTCTAGCCCCCTCCTTATAAAGGAGTCGCTGCCATTTAACAGCTGCTCATGTGCGCGTACCCATAGTTCATTGTGCTCTTCCACATCCTTCTTATGGCGTCTGGCCATTAGTAGCCCACGGCTGACCGGCCGTGCAAGTCTAATTCAGGGACAATGGCGGATCTACATGGTCCCGAGTCCTAGATTGGAAACTTTTTATTGGGGCTACACATTTTTATCATTTGAGATTTCACTAGATTAAAAACACAGTCTATGAATGTACCATCAAGAACTCTACTAAATTAAGATCTTACATATCTACCATTGTTCGACGGAAGATGGTATTCTATTGATGTTGATATATATGGTCAATTCGATACGGCTCTCAAAACTTCGGTGGAGACGATTACAGTAGAGTTAAACTTGGATCTTGGGTTGTGAAGATAAAGAGAGGAAACAAATATTCAGTCTACTCTCAACTACTGTCTTGATTTGTAAGATAATCGGTACGAGATAGATAGATATATATATATATATAATATATATATATATATATATATATATTCGAAATGACGTTCAAAGCAAGAGAAAGAACTCCATCCGATAAGAGTGTTAAGATAGGAGAGAGTTTCGACTATGTCTAGCGTTGACATCTGTTCTTCTCTTTACTTGAGACTATTGATGTCTTGTTGAAGATAATTTTGAGTAGGATATATAAACATGTGTGAATTCCGTATGAGATTATGTTAATCTTCTTTAAAGATCCATTGTCTTCTCTTCATCGGTGTGCTAAGTGAATTTGTCTAGACTGGGCCTGATCATAAGACTGCTTAATTATTTGATTCCCTGCAGCCAATCTCGTCCATGCAGACATAGTCTTCCATACAGTATTAAATTAGAAGACGTCTCTCGTTATAATTGTCCGTCGAAGCAGCATAGGACTCCTTGTCAAAAGCTGGTCCGGTCCTCGTCTGAGACCATGCATGAGATGATGAAGTCAAAACCACGTGGTGAAACACTGATGGAGATGGATGTACGTATGTTCATGAACAGAGACGTAGCGTCGGCCCTCTACCGTTGGATCCCCGTCGCACGGTGGAGCGATAACATGACCATTCCACTACACCTCACAAGGAAATTAGTATGATCCGGCAGGATCTAGAAGGAGGAGGACTGAGCAAAAACTGTGTTCCTGTACCCCATCTCCGGCTGTCCTAGCTTGTTTGGCACTGGTGTTTCGATCAGTTCTAATTAATATTACTTAATCTAATTAATTTTGATGTGATATGAATTAATTTTTACTTAATCTAATTATTCACCCGAAAAAAAAATCATGCGATCCTATTAATTAACGTGAGCCGCAATCGACCCGCGATCTAATTAACTAGCTAGTAGGTGGGCCTCGAAACGGGGAATCCGACTCGTTTTGACCATGATATATATATGGGGTATAGGAAGCTCATTTAATCCATTAATAGATCCTTTTTTGGATTCCGACATTTCTAGATTTGAAAACACGCCATTCGTCAATTTCATACAGCTTTTGAAACGAATGATACATTATTCTCATGACCATTTTGAAGTCCCAATTTGTGTGATTCAAAGTAGACACGTTTACTCTTATACAGCCACAAAGAAGGAATTAGAGAATCTGATTATGTGATGATGTGCACTCAAAGAAGAGAAATGCTATGCTCCGCGCTGGAGGGGCCGCGCGCCCCCCTGCGTGCGCCGCGTGGAGGGCGCGGGCCCCCCAGTATTAAATGTCTTTTTTTTTTAGTTTTTGTGTATTATTTGTGTGCACAAATGATGTATTTGTGTGCTGATGTATTTGTGTGCACAAATACATCATTTGTGTACACAAATTGTAAAAAAAAAAAAAAGAGCATTAAATGCTGGAGGGGCGCACGCCCTCCACGCGGCACGCGTAGGGGGGCGCGCGGCCCCTCCAGCGAGGCTGGGCTCCCGACAGTGCCGGGAGCCTAGCATATATATATACCCCCCTAAATGTTACAGGTTCTCTATTCTACACTCTTTTATTCTTCATATTGTTGCTATTTGTGGTTTATAGTTATGAGAAGTATTGTTTCTTACTATTTTATCCGTTTAAGACACAAGAGAGACGAGAAAAATGGATTGATTGTAAATCTATGTAACATCTCAATCCAACTCTTACGAGGTATTATCTATTTTAACCCTTCAGTCTCACGATTTTATCCTTAATCAACCATTTCGGCTACGTACTTGGTCATCTATCCCGACTCCCACCCAAGCACTACTTTAATGGGTTTCTTTGCTTATTTTAATACACACAACTACTACTACATTAACAAATAATAACTACGACTTTAACAGACTATAACTACTGTTTTAACATACTGTAACTAGTACTTTAACAGATCAAATAATTTTCTCCCTTTTTTATAAGTTTTCTCTTCTTTAGCAGGTTTTCTATTTTACTTTAAGTGGTTTGCTTTTCTACTTTAATTGATTAATTTCTTCTCTAACTTTAAAACTTTCAAATTTAGACTTTAAATCATATCAACAGTTATTTTAAGTCTCACACATTTTAACTCACCATCACACATATTTTAAAGACTTTGAACTCTTACTTTAACACCTTCGAACACTTATTTTAACGTCTTCAAATTTAGACTTTAATTTATATCAATCGTTATTTAAAACTTCACACACTTTTTTTTTTTAACAAAAGCCCAAAAGAGCCGTTTATTATATATATGAGAAGTAACTCTGAAATGAGAGTGAGAAACCGACTACATGCCCCAAGAAAATTTGGAGTTAACTAGAACTCCATAGAAGTTCTATCCCAGGAGTGAGTACGACGAAGGACTGCCCGGGGTCATAACCCTGGTCTTCCAGAACAACGCTCCATGTAATCTTCCTCTAAATCCCTTCCAGATACCTCTGAGTCAAATTTAAAATCCGGCATAGACATTTTCTGCTCTAGCAAGCTCAGACACCGAAGAAATTTTAGTCCTCCATTCTTTTAAATTATCTTGCAGAGAAAGATCTGGCGCATTAATCTCCTCTAATTGCCGCACCGGACTAGGTGAACAATCTCTGGCGATCGGTAAAGAAATTCTAACCCCTCCTTTGCGAGAGGGACGTGAAATGGTTTTTCGACGTCTAGAAGAAGAACCGCTCGAACGTGTGTTGGAGCACTCACCTTGATTCAACTTTTTTGGGACAACTGGGGACTTAGGAGACTGGTGCACTACTTGTCCAAACGTCGAAGGAGTATCTATCGTAGCTTCAATCACTTGCACATCTTGCCCCGTTAGCATCAGCGTAGAAGCTGGGAGGACAGTCGTCTCGCTAGATGTTTGTAAATCGCTGGCTTCAGGTAATTCCCCCGTATGCAGTTGCACTTCTAAAGAGTCTTTAGACACTTGAACCATACCATCCACCGCGGCCTGGTTAGAAAGGCCCATTAAATTCACGGAAGGGACCAATGGGCTCAGCATACCCTGCGTGCCATCTTCATGGAAAAAAGGAGCAATTTCAGAAGGAGGAAAGACTTCTGGGGAAGGCATGATTTGTGCCTCGTTACCATGCAAATCTCCAACTGGTGACCGCGAAGGCTGTGTTTCCTTCCTTGGGTCCGGATTTATCGCGAAGACTATAGAAACATTTCCACAAACCACCGGACTTTCTCCGAGGGATTCGGGGTTTCCCAGAACCATCTGCACTGAAGGCAGTACGGTGGAAGGCGACGCCGCAAGGGGGTTGCTGGCAGCCGCCACCGCGGCGGGAGGCGCCACCGCAGAAACCACCTTGTTGCCTGCTCCGCCAGCGGAGTCTGTCGACGTGATATTTGCCAAGCTTTGCTTCGGCGCCTGAAACGCGCGACATTGTTGACTGTGCATTTTCGTTGTCCAGAGTTCCTCGCACACGTCAACATGCGCACTTCCTCTAAACTGTCTCACAGAATTAAAATCACAAAAAGGAACTAGCACAATGGTGAGAACAGGTCATATCCACGGAGAGGCAGAATAGAGCTCGAATTAACTACCTTGACTTGAAATCTCTATCGACGATGTATTAAAAGTGAATGTGTAAAGAATACCGATCAAATCCCTCACACTTGACAGATCAAATTTAATGAAAGAACCAGCTTAATTGAAATGGAAAGAAACTTGGTATCAATGTACCCTCATAGCTCGAGGGAATTGCACAGAACTATTAATCTCAGAAATTGCGCAGAGGAAAGGAACCGTCAACTAATCACACCTTAGATGAACGAAAATTCAGATGAGCTGAACTGAATGCCTCTGGATTGAATTCTAGAACAGAAAAGAAATGGAAAATCTTTCACAGAACATAGATGAATTGCACGATTTACACAAAAGAAATGAACAATTAAACTCCACTAGATCGAACTATCCCAATTCAACCATTAAACTAAGAGCAGAAGAGATGAACAAATGCATTGGATCCAACCATATAACCATAGAAGAAATGGACAAATCACATAGGTAAAATGGAAATTCAGAAGAATTGAAAGCAAACACCACTTGATTGAATTATTCTAAACATAGATGAAATGGAAATTAAATGTAAACAACACCATTGGACCGGACTATCTAACACAGCAGAAATAACCAACAATTGCAGAAAGAAGAAATTAACACAACTGAATCAATCTTTCCACACCAACCTCACAGCTCTCACAATAGTCGAACTCCCATAATAGATGCTGAACTCGGATTCCAAATATCAGAAGCAAACTTCAGAAGAATTGTTCCTATCTCCCGGGTACACAGGACAAGCCAAAGATGAATTCTCTGGGTTGCTCTGGACCCTTCTCCCCAACGCAACAGCAACAAAGAGAAGAAGAAATCTAAAAGAAAATGCTCAAACCTCCCAGATGCCAAACCCCTGCCCAAAACTTCACAGAATTGAGAAAAGGAGGAAGACGAAGCACCCCTTGCTCCCACTCAACCAGCAGAACAGAGCAAATACTGAACCAAAATAAAATCACCTACTCAACTAGAAGAGATGAACGAAATGAAATCCTGTAGCACAAACCAAACAACTCTCACAGTAGCCCTCAAACTATCGCAGTAGAACAAAGAAGAAACTATGCTCAAACTCTCGGATAACCAACAAGAAATGCAGAAATTGCCATAGAAGAAAGGAAAGAGATCAACACAGAAAAAATTTGGAATAAGCAACTATCCCTGGATCGAATTCTCCTCATCTAACAATTATACTAAGAATTGAAGATAATACAGAACAGATAAAATTCCAAGAAAAATTCCGAACGGGAGGAGCTCATCTCCCTTCCACATGCTCTGCTGAAAGAAGAACTACAGAAGAAATGGCAAGGAAGGAAGAAAGGAAATGGCTAAGAAGAGAACTAAAGAACCCCCAAACATCTCAACTGGCGAAGCCCATCTCCCTCCTCTCTCTGCTCTGAGAAGTCTGAACTCAGAAGAACAAAAAATACAAAGAAGAAATGGAAACTAAAAATTCCTAAAAAAAAATCTAACCAACCGAACCGGGAACCCTGTGAAGAGGACCTTGGGGTCCTTTTATATGTGCCCCGGGCCTCTTGGAGAGCTTCTTCCGGCCTTCCACCAGGATCGCCATCGCACAGCACACCCGGATCGCCAGCACAGCAGTCCCGGATCAGCACCTTCCATGCTTCGCACACAGGAGCCCTGCTCTGCGCACGAACCCAGCCCAGGATTGCCATGGCCTGGCCACCTCAGCACACCACGCCACCTCAGCCATCTGGCCTCCACATCGCCAGCACAGCAGCAGCCTGGGCGCCTCCAGCCGCGCACCAGATCACACACCGCGCACAACCTCTTTTGCCAGATCTGGGCGCTCCCCAGCCTCACCTGGCCTAGCCTCCATCCGACCTGGCCCATCTCTTTCCGGCCCAGATCGCCCATCTGCCTCCACCGCAAAGCAGCTCCTCTGCGCGCCGCGGCAGGCGCCAGCCCGCCTCTTGCATGCATCGCGCCAGGGTCCAGCATGCTCGGCCTCCTCCTCCTGCTCAGCACGCCATCCACCATCGCGCCTGGGTGCTGGCCGCCCAGCCCTCCAGCCGCACAGCACCATGCGCCCTCCTCAGGTCCAGCCGCGCCAGCACAGCACCAGCTCCGCTTGCACACAGGAGCTCCAGCCTGCAAACCGCCCTGGTGGCCTCCGCCACCTCAGCTGGCTTCACACCCCTGGCCGCCCAAAACCCCAGCGCCGCCCTGCTTCCATCGGCCAGAGCTCAGCACAAGCCAACCCTTTCCAGTTGCTTCCAGCAGATTCGTCTGCTTGACCTGGTAGAAAGAAATAAAAAATTTTGTTTAAGTAGAATAAGTGGGTGGGGTGGGATATTTGTGATTAATTTTTATTTGTTTAATGGGATAGATGGGGTATGTGGCATATTTGTAGTGGGTGGAATATATATTCATTTAAAATCTACTTTATTTATGAACTAGGATATGGTTATAAAATCAAATATTATTTATGTACAATGTTTGTAAAAAAAAAAAGAAAATTAGTCAAATTATTCAAAATGTATTGCATTTATTTAATGAGAATCTACTATGTGTTCTACCTAAAAATTTAACTAAAATGTTCAAAAACTATACATGAATAGAATGCAAATTTAAGATTTAAATGTACATTATTTACAGACAACTGAAGTCTAAATTTAACTAAATGTATGAAATTTAACACTGAAAATTGTGTCATTATCACTCCCCCCTACTTGAACATTGCTAGTCCCTTAGCAATAAAAAGTACTCAAAATATAAGACTAGAAGATATAATATCTCATGCTAACCAGCCATCATGTAAAAGATTCATGTAAAGACATGTCTTTCCTAATTGTAAAAACTTATGGCAAGAAATTAGTGCACAAATGGTAGCTCACTTAAGAGTTCACATCAGCCTTCTGAAACTCCTCTGCCTCAGTTAGTATTTGAGATTAGATTGATTTGAGGGAGAAGAAAAGAATTTTGGAGTAAGATCCTTGTTCAGTCAGATTGGGTTGTTTCTCTCAGTTCCATTCTGCCCATCTTCCTTGAGGATTATTTTGATATGAGCTGAGGACTTTTGTCCTTTTATTTGCACTTTGTGCACTCAAAATTTTCTCTTTTTCATCCATAATGCTGCACAACCCATCACTTTTCAAGAGTAGCGAGTCCAACTTTACTCAGATCCGGGACATTTTTCATGGATATATTTTTTTCTTTTGCTTTTGCTTTTTCTTTTCTTTTCCTCTTTACAGAAGAATGAACAGTCCGGTTCCTTGATCACATGCCTTCACTTCCTTCGCACTTCACTTAAGGGGAGGGGAGAAAACCAATCACCTCTCTCCTACTAGCCTTAATAAATTTGCTACATTCGGGTTCAGCTAGTCTAAGTGGCTGTGTGGTGTGTGTATGAAAACTTCTTGCCATAAATCCTTACATAAGGTAGACAAGAAGTACATGTAATCATTTACTAGATGCTATCTAACATGGATGTTTGCAAAGGAGTGTGACAACCACAACATTTTAATGGTTAAAGATCAGACACATAGTCTGCGTAGCGCAATGCCACACATTTTTATTCAAAGATGAAACATTGTGAAATTTTTATTTGCATATGTACAAGCTCAAGAAAGAAAATGAAACAATGGTGGGGATTATGAATGCATGCTTATTCTACCTATCCCCCCTACTTATTTGCAAGAAAAGAAAGTAAGACATAGAATTACCTGATGAAAGAAATCTGTTCACTTGGGTTGCCTCCCAAGAAGCGCTAAGTTTATCGTCTTCAGCCAGACGCAATTAGGCTCCATTAGGCTCAGGTAGCTTGGTAGAATCAAATTTCAAGAAAAGTGGGCTTTCGACGAAATGCTTTAACCTCTGCCCATTAACAGTGAATGATTGTCCAGTTTTAAGATCAAGAATGATGACAGCACCATTATCATAAGCCTTGACAACAGTGTAAGGACCATCCCATCGGGACTTCAATTTTCCACGAAGCCTAGAATTAAAGAGCCAGACCTTATCATGCACTTCGAAAAATTTTCTGTGAATGTGCTTATCATGAAATGTTTTGGTTTTGGCTTTATAGATTTTGGAACTTTCATAGGCCTCATTTTCTCCCTTAAACCCTAGAGCACAGGGTTGGTCTACTGCTTCTCTCTCACAAGCTTCCTCCAAGGAGTCTACCACTAGACAACTCTCTCCTTCATCCTGATGCCCAGATGCCTTAAAAATGTTGATACTAACCCGCTCATCCCCAAATGATATATACATCATCCCGGTAGCACAATTAATGTTGGCTCTAGCTGTGGCCAAAAAGGGTCTACCCAAGATGACTGTGGACTGAGTTAAATCTTGAGGAGTGTTCATGTCCAGAATGATGAAATCAGCAGGGAAGTAACACTCATTGATTTTTATGATAACGTCCTCAACTAAGCCTTTAGGAGTGGTGACAGAACGATCGGCTAGTTGAAGGACAACAGAAGTGGGTTTTAATTCTCCTAACTTGAATTTCTCAAAAATGGCATAAGGTAGGAGATTGACACTGGCTCCCAGATCCACAAGACTGCTCTCAAAAGTGACTCCACCAATGGTGCAAGGAATTAGTGGAGTGCCTGGATCCTTGAGCTTTTTAGGGAGTTTGTTCAAGATAATGGCACTCACAGTTTCTAGAAGAATGATTGTTTCAGTTTTATTTCTCATTTCACGTTTTGGAGTGCACATTTCTTTTAAGAATTTGGCATAAGCAGGCACATGCTTAATGGCATCAGGAGAGGAATGTTGACATGAACTTGCTTAAACAATTCCAAGAGTTCTTCATTACCAGTTTGTTTGTTTTTGGATTTTGGCTTTAATGCTTCAGGAAAAGGAACTCTTGGAATGTAGCAACTTGGATCCTCATTGGCTTTGATTTTGTCTAGAGGTTCTTCAATCATTTTCTCTTTTCCCTTAGATTTTTCTTTTTCAATATTTTCTTCACTCTCTTCCTCAATCTCAATTTCATTTTCTTTATCCTCATTCAATGTTGACATGTGAGGGTGAGGATTTGTTCTGATTTTCCCACTTCTTAAGGTTAACACAGCTTTCACATTTTCTACTTGGGAGCCCCCAGCTTGGGTAGGAGGATGGTCCTCTTGTATAGGTTGATTTTGAAATTGTGGTGCTGGAATATTATGGACAAAAGCTTGTTGTTGGTTTTGTGGTGGAGGTACAATTGGTCTAACAAGTGGTGGTCTATACCCCTGAGCTTGATGGTATTGCTGGTTCTGATAGAATCCAGGAGGGTTGTTTCTTGGGTTTGCTACGGTTTGACTTGGTAATTGACCAGTCTCCCTCCTTTGACATACATCAGCAATTTGAGACTCTATCCTTGCCAAATTTTGTTGAAAATTTTGAGTTTGAGTTTGATATTGAGTTTGTTGTTCTTGCACAGTTTGGCATAGAGTCGCCATCATATTCTGGAGTTGATTCATTTTATCATCCCAATTAGGTTGAGGAGGTGGTGGTTGATTCAATGAAGGTTGTTGGAAATTTGTGTGAGCAAATTGATTGGAATTTTGATTTCCTTGGTATTGTGGAGGTTTTGAGTTAGAAGATTGGCCAAATCCCGAATTTTGATTGGGATAGGATTGACCGTACATGGATTGCTTGAAAGCAGGTTGGGAAACTTGCTCAAATTGATTTTTCCATGAAAAATTTGGATGGTTTCTCCAACCCGGATTGTATGTGTTGGAATATGGATCATAGGAGGGTTTTTGAAAACCTTGTGCAGCTTGCACTTGTTCTTGAATGAAAGGGGGCAATTGGGCAGTAGTGGGACAAGCATTTGTGGAGTGAGCTGGGCTAGCACACATAGCACAAGTTTCAGGTGTTTGAGAAAATTTGGGTGTGGCTTGCCCAGTCAAAGACAACAATTGATCAAATTTTTGTTCCCACTTCTGCTCCAACCTCTGATCAAGTTTAGCTATCAGATCCTCTACCCTGGAATCTGATTCTCCTTTCCCTCTTACTTCATACATCCCTGCCTTCTTTATGGGTCCTAATGCTCTCTCATAAGAGTAGAGTGAGGCATGATTGATAGAGTTCTCACTCAATGTTTCAAAAAGATTATATGCCTCGTCCTCACTCTTAGTCATGAATGCTCCCCCACACGAAGCATCAACCATTTGCCTATTCGATTCAGTTAAACCTTCATAAAAAGCTTGAACTATTTGCCACCTCGACAAACCATGATGGGGGCATTTTCTAAGCAACTCCTTCAATCTCTCCCATGATTCATGTAGTAACTCTCCCGAGTGTTGGGAGAATCCAGTTATAGCTCTCCTCATTGTGTTTGTTCGGCCAATCGGGTAAAATTTCTTCAAAAATTCTTGTTGCATTTCTGGCCATGTTGTGATAGTTCTCCCTATGGTTCCCAACCAATGTTTAGCCTTGTCTTTTAAGGAGAATGGAAATATGGTCAACCTTAAGGCATTTTCTGTGAAATTTTGGATCCTTACAGTGGAACAGATCTCTATGAACTCATCTATATGCCTATAAGGGTCTTCATTGGTATTGCCATAAAAAGATGGCAACATTTGGATGGTTCCTGGTTTGATCTCAAAATGATTTGCCGGAATTTCCGGCCTGATACAAGTAGCAGGTTGATAGTCAGAAGGAATGAAGTATTCCTTCATTTGTCTGGGTGCAGCCTCTTCTATATTTCTAGCAACTTGGTTCTGGTTTTGGTTGGCCATCCTATGGAAAAATCTTTCAATCTCGTCTATAGGTTGGGCCAAATCTAAATTCTGGGAACGTCTACCAAGCATGCACAGATGAAAAGCCTTCTATTTATGATTTTTTTGAATTTTTTTTTAATTTTTATTGATTTTTGAATTTTTATGAACAAACACAAACAAACAAACACTTTCAAAACAAATTATCCTAAACTCTAAGTGTTCCTTGGACTTATGTTATTTTTCTCAAAATCAGATTTATGCTTGCTTAAGTCCAATTCTAACTCTTCTTGTACTGGCCAGGTAAGAGGTGGAGTAGAGGGAGGCCCCCCTTGCTTTCGCAAGGACCCAATTAGATAACCTCTGACTCACTTAAGCGTAAGCTTTTTAACCTCTAATCCTAGACACCAGACTTAAAGAGAAGTTTTAAATTCAAGAAAGGATGAATCTAATGATGAACCCTAGGGCCAAGTCTACTGATTTTTATTGAAAGTTTAGGACAATGCAAGAATGTGAGTTTTTTTTGTGATTTTTGGGCAAAGGAAAGGGTGATGAAATCCCTCACCTTATCTTTTTATCTAATGGGTTAAGCCCTTAAGCAGTCCCAATTACAATTATGAAATGCAACAGATCAAGTTTGAAACAAGGATTTTCTAATGCTAAGTCTAATGCATGAAACAAGTGGTGGAAATCTTACCTTTCCCCCGCTCTCTTCAATGCAAGAAAAAAATGAAATGACAATTAAAATGATGAATGTCCTAAAACATGTGTTTCTAATCTTGAGATGATGGAATTTTTATTTACAAACAAACGGCTAACATGAAAGAGCGATTTGGACAATTTTTAGATTTTAGAATTTTTTGAATTTTTATTTGATTTTTTAAAACTGAATGAAATGAAATTTAACTAAGAAAATATGAAGTGGTACTATAGAATAATGCCAAACCAATCAAACCACAAGAGGCCAATTATTACATGCCAACGTGAAGGAAATCTCTGTACATGCACAGAGAGTACATGAAATCCTCACTACAAGCTTCTCTCACACTCCCCTATCTAAATTTCTGAATTAAAAGCAATAAACAAAAATTTCAGCAAGCTCTCCTCCTCCATTGGGCCTCAAATGCCAAGCCCAATCTCCAAGTCCCTCTTTTTGCAAATCTGAAATGAAAACCCACTCACAAGTCAATGAAAGGCCCAATGTAAATGAAATCAAATTAAAGCAGATCTAAATCAAACTCTAATGCCCCCCGCAACGGCGCCAAGATGAAACGCGCGACATTGTTGACTGTGCATTTTCGTTGTCCAGAGTTCCTCGCACACGTCAACATGCGCACTTCCTCTAAACTGCCTCACAGAATTAAAATCACAAAAAGGAACTAGCACAATGGTGAGAACAGGTCATATCCACGGAGAGGCAGAATAGAGCTCGAATTAACTACCTTGACTTGAAATCTCTATCGACGTTGTATTAAAAGTGAATGTGTAAAGAATACCGATCAAATCCCTCACACTTGACAGATCAAATTTAATGAAAGAACCAGCTTAATTGAAATGGAAAGAAACTTGGTATCAATGTACCCTCACAGCTCGAGGGAATTGCATAGAACTATTAATCTCAGAAATTGCGCAAAAGAAAGGAACCGTCAACTAATCACACCTTAGATGAACGAAAATTCAGATGAGCTGAACTGAATGCCTCTGGATTGAATTCTAGAACAGAAAAGAAATGGAAAATCTTTCACAGAACATAGATGAATTGCACGATTTACACAAAAGAAATGAACAATTAAACTCCACTAGATCGAACTATCCCAATTCAACCATTAAACTAAGAGCAGAAGAGATGAACAAATGCATTGGATCCAACCATATAACCATAGAAGAAATGGACAAATCACATAGGTAAAATGGAAATTCAGAAGAATTGAAAGCAAACACCACTTGATTGAATTATTCTAAACATAGATGAAATGGAAATAAATGTAAACAACACCATTGGACCGGACTATCTAACACAGCAGAAATAACCAACAATTGCAGAAAGAAGAAATTAACACAACTGAATCAATCTTTCCACACCAACCTCACAGCTCTCACAATAGTCGAACTCCCATAATAGATGCTGAACTCGGATTCCAAACATCAGAAGCAAACTTCAGAAGAATTGTTCCTATCTCCCGGGTACACAGGACAAGCCAAAGATGAATTCTCTGGGTTGCTCTGGACCCTTCTCCCCAACGCAACAGCAACAAAGAGAAGAAGAAATCTAAAAGAAAATGCTCAAACCTCCCAGATGCCAAACCCCTGCCCAAAACTTCACAGAATTGAGAAAAGGAGGAAGACGAAGCACCCCTTGCTCCCACTCAACCAGCAGAACAGAGCAAATACTGAACCAAAATAAAATCACCTACTCAACTAGAAGAGATGAACGAAATGAAATCCTGTAGCACAAACCAAACAACTCTCACAGTAGCCCTCAAACTATCGCAGTAGAACAAAGAAGAAACTATGCTCAAACTCTCGGATAACCAACAAGAAATGCAGAAATTGCCATAGAAGAAAGGAAAGAGATCAACACAGAAAAAATTTGGAATAAGCAACTGTCCCTGGATCGAATTCTCCTCATCTAACAATTATACTAAGAATTGAAGATAATACAGAACAGATAAAATTCCAAGAAAATTTCCGAACGGGAGGAGCTCATCTCCCTTCCACATGCTCTGCTGAAAGAATAACTACAGAAGAAATGGCAAGGAAGGAAGAAAGGAAATGGCTAAGAAGAGAACTAAAGAACCCCCAAACATCTCAACTGGCGAAGCCCATCTCCCTCCTCTCTCTGCTCTGAGAAGTCTGAACTCAGAAGAACAAAAAATACAAAGAAGAAATGGAAACTAAAAATTCCTAAAAAAAAATCTAACCAACCGAACCCGGGAACCCTGTGAAGAGGACCTTGGGGTCCTTTTATATGTGCCCCGGGCCTCTTGGAGAGCTTCTTCCGGCCTTCCACCAGGATCGCCATCGCACAGCACACCCGGATCGCCAGCACAGCAGTCCCGGATCAGCACCTTCCATGCTTCGCACACAGGAGCCCTGCTCTGCGCACGAACCCAGCCCAGGATTGCCATGGCCTGGCCACCTCAGCACACCACGCCACCTCAGCCATCTGGCCTCCACATCGCCAGCACAGCAGCAGCCTGGGCGCCTCCAGCCGCGCACCAGATCACACACCGCGCACAACCTCTTTTGCCAGATCTGGGCGCTCCCCAGCCTCACCTGGCCTAGCCTCCATCCGACCTGGCCCATCTCTTTCCGGCCCAGATCGCCCATCTGCCTCCACCGCAAAGCAGCTCCTCTGCGCGCCGCGGCAGGCGCCAGCCCGCCTCTTGCATGCATCGCGCCAGGGTCCAGCATGCTCGGCCTCCTCCTCCTGCTCAGCACGCCATCCACCATCGCGCCTGGGTGCTGGCCGCCCAGCCCTCCAGCCGCACAGCACCATGCGCCCTCCTCAGGTCCAGCCGCGCCAGCACAGCACCAGCTCCGCTTGCACACAGGAGCTCCAGCCTGCAAACCGCCCTGGTGGCCTCCGCCACCTCAGCTGGCTTCACACCCCTGGCCGCCCAAAACCCCAGCGCCGCCCTGCTTCCATCGGCCAGAGCTCAGCACAAGCCAACCCTTTCCAGTTGCTTCCAGCAGATTCGTCTGCTTGACCTGGTAGAAAGAAATAAAAAATTTTGTTTAAGTAGAATAAGTGGGTGGGGTGGGATATTTGTGATTAATTTTTATTTGTTTAATGGGATAGATGGGGTATGTGGCATATTTGTAGTGGGTGGAATATATATTCATTTAAAATCTACTTTATTTATGAACTAGGATATGGTTATAAAATCAATATTATTTATGTACAATGTTTGTAAAAAAAAAAAGAAAATTAGTCAAATTATTCAAATGTATTGCATTTATTTAATGAGAATCTACTATGTGTTCTACCTAAAAATTTAACTAAAATGTTCAAAAACTATACATGAATAGAATGCAAATTTAAGATTTAAATGTACATTATTTACAGACAACTGAAGTCTAAATTTAACTAAATGTATGAAATTTAACACAGAAAATTGTGTCGTTATCAGCGCCCACCTTTGGCGAGGAGCTTATTCAAGCGCCGCTGGAGCAATTCCTGTTTCATCCTGTGTGCCGTGGGCCAAGGCTTCCTTCTTTTCTGGAGTAGTTTGTCGACAGTTGTTGGTGGCATGCCCAAGTCTTGAACAAGCTGTACAGAATAGTGGGGGAGCTGGGTAAACAATAGGTTGCCAAGCACCTCCTGCTCCCGGTCTGGGAGTTTTTTAGAGACATCCAGCTGAACACAAACAAGTGCAGCATCAGCTCTGATCATCTTGGAGGTGTTCTGATCTACCTGTAGAACAGGTCCAATGGTACCTGCGATGGATCTTATCATAGGCTCACAGTAAAAGTTGGTAGGGAGGCCAGGCAGGTGCAACTAGACTGGAACTAGAGGGGAGTCCTTCGTCGGAGAGAAATCCATAGTCCATTTGGAAAACATGAAGATTCTGCCATGGACAAAGACCGTGTCCTTCAGAAGAACCTTGTAATAGTCCTCATCATTCTTGAACCTGATGATTAGGTGCCTTCCATCAAGGGTGCTGGTAAGAAAATCATGTTGGAGCTTGAATCGCTGTTGTAGGTGACTGCGGATGTCTTGAAACGGTGGCCTGCCCTGTGGAGTTTTAGCAATAACCGCCAGATCTAGGGCTTTGCACGATAGCTTGACCTCTTCAGCTGAGAAGAAAACTGCAAATTCTCCAGCATCGGTGGTAGCTGGGGGATGAACTGCACCCCAAACACCCTTGGGGGTGACGCAGCTGCTGAAGTGGTGCCTAGCTTGGAGGGACAGCATGGGGCGATATGGGGGGGGGGGGGGGGGGGGGGGCACCACTTCCGCCATGGTGGAGAACCAGGAGAGAGAAGGTGCCAACTCGTTGATTTCACAGTAACCAACTATGTAGATCAATTTCACACACTTTAACTCAGCTATCAACATACTTTAACAATTCCAACCTCTTATTTTTATCATCTTAAAACATATACGTTAAGTCATGTTAACAATGACATCAAGTTTCACACATTTTAACTAACTGTCACACATATTTTAATATCTTGAAACTCTTACTTTAACATCTTCAAACTTATATTTTTAAGTCATGTGATCAATAGTTACAATTTAAATCATATCAACAGTTATTTTAAATCACACATGATTTAACTTGTTGTCACATATATTTTAACAACTTCGAACTCTTACATTAACTCTTTAAAACTTAAATTTTAAATATTGTTAAAATATGAACATAATAATCATCTATATATATGAAGGCACAAAAATAAACAATTAAGATAAAATAAGAAGAAAAAAAATAAAAGATAAAACTGTCTTTTCAAAAATTGATTGATAAAATCTATCAAAAATTGAGACTATCCAAGCACTTTTTCTAACAGAGATTAAAAATAAAGAATTAATTTGTCCTACTTGAATTTGAGATCTCGCATTAATATATCGTGCGAGAGGATGATGTCATCATCCTTGGTTGGCGACGTGCACTTCTTTCCCATTTTAATGGCACTAAAGATTGCCAGTTATAGCGACATGAGCCGTCGCATATAGTCAACTTATATGCGACGGATTCTTATTTCATCGCATATATTTTCACTAATGGGGTGTTTGGGAGCAATTTATAAAAAAAAATTATTTCTACTTAAAAAATTATGTTGTGTTCTTTTTTAATTTTAAATTTAAAATTATGATGAGGTGATGTATCTGTTTGATAAAATATTAAAATTTTAAATTTGTGTTAATGTGTTTGAGGGGGGCAGGGCTGGTAGGAGGGGGTGGGGGCCTTCGCCGGGGATGGGCGGGCGGGGGCGGGGGTTGGGTTCTGGGGCAGGGGAATCGGAGGGCGGAGGACGAGCGAGGGGGCCGCCGGGCGCGGGGGGGGGGGGTGGGGTTCCGGCGCGGGGCTGGGGTGGCGGGGTTCTGGGGCGGGGCGAGGGAGCGCGGGGGCGGGCCGGGGGGGAGCGCGGGGGTGCTGGGGTGGCAGGGTGGGCGGGCGCCTTCCGGGCCGGTGGGGGTTCCGGGGCTGGGGCCGACCGGAGCTGGGGGCGGGGGCGGGGCGAGGAGCGCGGGTGCGGGCCAGGGGGGGAGCGCGGGGGTGGCTGGGGTGGCAGGGGCGGGTTCCGGGAGCGCGGGGGCGGTGGGGGTTCGGGGCGGGGCGGGGCGAGGGAGCGCGGGGGCGGGCAAGGGGGGGAGCGCGGGGGTGCTGGGGTGGCAGGGGCGGTTCCGGAGCGCGGGGGCGGTGGGGGTTCCGGGGCTGGGGCCGGCCGGAGCTGGGGAGGGTGCAGGGATGGTTTGCCGGGGCTGGGAGGGTGCAGGATGGTTTGCCGGGGCTGGGAGGGTGCAGGGCGGGTGGGGGGGGGGGGGGGGGGAGGGAGTCGCCGGCGAGGGGGAGCTTCCGCGGTGGGGAACCGCGGCGAGGGGAACTGCCGCGCGGTGGGGGAGAGGAACGAGAGTGTGTATTTCAAAAAAAAAACTGGTGAGTAGGTGTTTTTATTTTGAGAGAGATTTAGACATGATAGAATTTTTATTTTTAAAAAACAAATTACTTACCAAACATGTTAAGATGTTTGTCCTCTTTCTTTTTTAAATTTAAGAGAAAAAATTGTTAAAAAAGTGCAACCAAACACCCTATAAGATATTGCATATAGTTTGCTTATATGGGGCGACTTCTGTAGATTGTAGATTGTCACATGTTATTTGCTTATATGCGACGATCTCCATAAGCTGTCGTATATTAATGTCGACGGCAAAAAGAACGATTTCTACTGCTTGTGGATGGATTTAAATGAGCAAACTCAAATCCAATTCCATATATATATATATATATATACGACAACTTACATGAATCTTTGAGTCATATAACTCTTGCTTATTCTCATAAACACTTCGAGAACAACATGAAATAGAAACACAAGTAATTTCATTTCCTTAAGTGGCAACCACAGAAACACCTGCTTATTCTCTTTTTTATTTTATTTTTTTCTTTCATGATATATATGATTATTATCCAAACAAACTGTAAATGGTTTGCGTAGACAGCAGCCGACGAGGGAAGCATGGGGAGTTCTTCCACGTCTCCCAGTGCAACCCGAGCATGTCCTTGGCTATCTCGCCCGTTCGGCTCCCTCCGTCGACCTGCAGCAGCAGGCAGAGCTTGGAGACGACTCCCATCTGCACCATCTCCTCGAGGACGGACGGCGTCGCCGAGAGCCTGCACACGCTGTGGAGCACCCTCGTTGCTCGCCCTGTCGCCAGCGGCGAAACTGTAAGCATCTTCTGGGACACCAGGGCGAGCCCCGCGTGGTGACCCAGCAGCTCCGCCCGGCCCTCGGCGCACCCGCACAGCTGCTCCAGCAACACCAGCGCCATCTCGCACACACTTTTCCGGGGTTCGTCCAGGAGGAGCTCCACCAGGACCCGCACGCCGCCGGCGTCCGCGGCCTTGACACGGTTGCACCCGCGTTGGCAGAGCCGGGCGAGGCCCTGCAGCGCTTCCTTGGTGACATTGGAGGAGATATTGTCGCGCACCACGTTCACGAGCTCCACGACTACCTCTTCCCTGAGCCTGAACAGGATGATGGGGGCGAGAGCTTCGAGGATGGACCTCAAAAGGAATGTGGCGTAGGCGCGGGACTGGTAGTGCCCGCCGCCCTTCAGCACAGCCGTGAGCAGCTCAACAAGGTCGCTGTTCTGCGCCATGAGTTCGCAGAAGCCCTGCGGGGAGATCTGGAAGGAATGCAGGATGCGGAGGGCCTCTTCGCAGGGGCCGGCGCCGCTCATCGACTCTTCGTTCCACCAGTTAGTCTCCTCATCGGACGACGGGGGCATCGCGCCGCTCGTCCTGACGACGGACACCAAAAAGTCCGGGGCGCCGGCGGCCTCCGCGCACTGCCTGTTCCTCTCACTCTCGTCCACGATCAACCTCAGCTTCTTGAGGGCGGCCACCTTCGACGACTGCGTCTCCCGGGCCTCGTCGAGAAGCTTGGCGATCTGGGCCTTGTCGAGGGGAGGCCGCGGGGTGGGGAAGCGCTCCACGCCGTAGGAGGCGTGCGCGTCGCACCAAGCCTGGATGAAGCGGCGGAGGGTGTGGTTAGGGGTAAGCTCGGCGCCGTCGACTGCGAGGGGCTGCATGGTGACGGGGCAGGTGGGGCACTGCTCCTCCTTCTTGGAGAAGATCCACTTCTCGATGGCCTCCCGGTCGTAGGTGATGCCGGTGGGGAGGGTGACGGGGTCCCTCATGATCTGGAGAGAGATCGGGCAGAGGAAGTAGGGCGGGACGTCGATGCCCTCCCCACCCTGATCAGCTGACGAAGGCCGAGACATGGCCGAGGAGGACTGCCACCCGCAATCTTGGATGCCTCTAGTAACAGGTGAAGAACGAGAAGTAGTACTATAGATCAGAAACCAAAGCAGCAAAGCAGCTCCAATAAAACCTTCCTGCAGATCGAACAAACTTTTGTTTGATTGATCTCTAATCTCTTGGGGAGGAGTAAAAATTATGCTATGTATCTTGTTGTTGGTTTGACTGTTGAAGGTGATAAAGATATATGTGGATCTGGGGTTATATAGAGTGGTACGTACGTGAAGAGGTAGATTTGTAGGTTGAGTACAAGAAGATAGGTGGAAGAGAGAGAGATGGGGATGAATATATGGAAAGTTCAAAGGCAAGGAGGTCAGCGCGAGGAATGGCGAAAAGTAGTCCTTTGGTGGCGGAGGCGGGCGTTGTTCCTCGCTCCCAAGCGTTAACGGAGCTACTTATTAATAGCCGCCTTCTTCTGATGCCTTTGCCCGGTCCGGTCCGATCGGCAGGGCTAACCGCGACGGTTGATCCAGGGATTTTTCCACCTCAACATCCCCCCCCCCCCCCCCCCCCCACACTCACTTGGTGCTTTCTTCCTTAACCATCCTAGATAGATCATGGGTTAGGTAAACGCTCTCTATCAATGTTTGAAGAAATGCTTGCTATACATTTACATGGACAATAAATATTGATTATGGTAAGATCGATCTTTTATATAATTAGTGTAGAGGTTGAAAAATAGTTTTTGATCGTCAGATATTTCTGATATTTATAATGGGTGAAACATCACGAAAACTTGTAAAATGAAATAAGCAATAGGGGGCTCTAGATATTGTTTCATTGAAAAATTCTCTGATATTTAAGTCAATAAGATGCAAAAAAACAAGGGTAGTGGGGAAATTAGTCGAGAGTCGAGTGCTCAAGTGTGTGGGCGTATGTAGCTGTTCGAGAGAGTATATCCAAAAATCAAATACTTCATGTAGTCTCCATCATTCCTCCTATAAGCATCATTCGAGTTTCTTATATATTGACCTCCACCATCTTCTTTGTTTCCCATGCAACATGGCTTTGGGGACAGTAGTTGAAGACTCTGAAATGGGTGGATTGGTCCTGAATATATGGATTAGTACGACTTCTAACCACACTTGTCAAGTGTGGGGTGTACCTTGTTATTGTCAGCATGCCTTAGAGTTGCAAGGACATGCCTTACCACAATACTTCCATACTCTTGAGGTTGCAGGGATATGCCTCGCCACTACCATATATGGTCACCTTAAAAGATGCGTGGCTCCAAAATCTCCTCCTCAGTGGCTGGGAGATTGCTCGATGGGTTAGTAAGTCTAGTTGGGAAATGAAATGTCTATTCAAATCCGAAATAATAGAGGCCTTGCAAGTCTGATGAACTGGGCTTTAGTGGACTCTCACCATATTCTTCCTCCTCGATAGACATGTCATGAGGAATTGGGCTCTTATGACCTATAGCTACATTCTCCCTCCTCATTGGCCTATCACGAGGAATTGGACTATGGTGGGTTATGATCAAAACCCTATTCTCAATGGATCTATCTCGAGGAATCAAATTCTAGTGAACTATGATCATATTCTCTCTCCTAAATAGCTAGGCATAAGTAATTGGGTTATTGTGGTCTATCACCAAATTCTCTCTCCTAAATTAGTTTTTACAAAACTAATAAAATATAAAATAAGAAAAAATGTGACCACACCACTCCATTTCTTTGAGGGATTTTTTTATACATACCCCTGTTAAAACCACAATTGACTATAATTCATCTTATTGTTATATGCGCACCAAAAATATTGTTCAACAAGTTTTGTTACACCAGAAATCCTACCATTACTTGCCATCATGGAGCTATAGAACATATTTGGAATATTTCTTTATCAGCTATTTTAGTGACAGTTAGGTCTTATTTGGATAATTTTATATTTGAAAAGTTAAATATATTATTTTAATGTGATAGAGGTGTATTATGGTCCATTCTAATGGGTCTATTGATAATTTCTATGTAACAGTTCTATCGTGATAGACGACGACTGGGTTTCTAGTGCAAAAGAAATGTATCTAGTAAAATTTTTGTGCAAATGTAAAAATAGGGTGATTATTGGCTAGTTATACTTTTACCAAGGGTATATATGTAAAAAAATATTTCTTTTATATTTTTCATACCCCATCTCATCTAAACCATGTATTTACATCATCTCTTCTTTTTTTTAAATTATATTTCTATCATATAAAGAAATAAAAACGGAGTACGGACGATGTAGAAAGAGTAGATCAGACCATGCTCTCTCATTTTTTACGGAATCCCTGTCTTGTTCAAACCTTCATAATAGACTAAAACTTGGAAAGATATGTAATTTCTTGAACTCAATATAATTAGGACTCTCTTACTAGAATCTCTGAAAGAGGAGCATGTTTGACCAAGAGGAGGCCAATGGTCTCATGCTAAAATTTTCAATTGGATGACTGTTTCTATTCTCTTTACCTATGGCAATGGTTGACATCTCACTTTATCAATATCTCTCGTACGTTATGATATCACTTTGTTTGACTGTGTGGTTATGCCATGTAATTATGTTTTCGAAGAGAACTCATTTTTTGTTACACACTGTGTGTGTGTGTGTATCACTTAAATAAGTATTTTTACTTTAATTATACCTCTCGAGTTTATCTATGTCCAGCTTAAAGAAATATTCTATTGAATGTTTCAAATAATTAAAAATTTTTGGATGTGCATATTAATTATTAATCCCCTTAATACTAAAAGAAGACGAATTTATTGTTCTCTAGTGTCACACCTCACTAAAATATTACTTACGTGACAATACCAAGAATATATGGATACAACAGAATATGCTGGGTTTCCATGAGGATATATATATGCAATTATATATCCTAATCAGTAATCAATTAATATTCATTATAACTTCAAGAGACGTGGAATAAATATTGTATTAATTGTGGGTTTTTTGCTGGAATAATGATTCATGCATAGGTCAAAATATGAACTATCTATTATTACATCTGTTATATATATATATATATATATATATAAATATATTATATATATATATATATATTATATATATATGATGATGATGATAATTATGATGATGATGATATATGTTCAAAGATCTGTGAACTTCTGGAAGGTAGCAGATGTGCATGGAATACGCTAATTCACAGTTGACAATTTTTTTTCAACAATGGAGCTATGATCAAAGTCAGACTCAGAGACACGCTAGTTGAAGAGAAAAATGAGATGCAGATCATATAAGATTTCATGTCCAGCATCCTCTCCAGATCAAGTCATCGGATTTTACTCTGTGAGGGAAGTCAATTGTTATTTTTGTTGACTGCAATTATTTGCATCTAGCCAATCTATTGAATATGTGGAAAATATATATATATTCAAAAAGTATTTTAACATTAGTATCGATGCAATTCAATCGATGAGTAGGTGGAGCTTAATCTATAATCAGACAAAAAGATTTAAAAAACAAAAACAAAAAAAAACAAGAATAAAACTCTTGTTGATTGGGGAATGGTCAACAATGGTGCGGCACCCCGCTCTGCCCTTGTATAGATACATATGATTGTTAAAAGTATAGTTAATACAAAAATATCGTTTCCACTTTTGTTCCGACTTGTTTTTCTTAATTTCATCCATAGGTTTTCGCCAGGCCAATGTTTTTTCAAGCTAATTCTTCTTAAAAATAGAATATTTTTCATATGACAATTATCGATCTCACATTGTCAACTGTACTACAATAAAGAGATGTAGACTACGATATCAGTTTAATATCTGATACGTGGGCCATCGGGCCAGATGATATTAAATAAACTTGTTGTGGGGGAGGGCCCAATAACGGTGGCTTCCCTACACTGAGACAAGTGCAATAAATCTTTCTCCAATTTCAGAACTCAAAATACCAACTTCAGATCCAACTTTTTGATGCAGAAAAAGAACAGTGGCAGATTGAGAAACAAAGACTAACCCTGTTCAAGAACAATTCATTGTGAACATTTGAAAGATCATAAAGTGCTCTCCACAAGAGTTTTCACTTTAAGTCCAGTTGTACTTCGAATACTACTCCACTCAAAACCCATACATAAATACATATACTTACATAAGCCAGAATTTGTCCACATTTTAAACCCTGAAGAAGAATTCATTTAACTGTTTGATATGGTTACCAGAAACAGCTTCCTTTGAATTACACCTTTTAGAAACAACATTGCCCGATGTTTATTTTCCACCAAGCGACTCCAGAAGTTCTGCCTTGGAATGGTTCTCCTTGCTCAAGTGGCTTACCACTAGCAGTGATCCACATAACGTACATGCCAGAGGTCGGCATGAAACATTACAGGACAGTGAGCAAAAGCTAAAGAAAACACACGGGGCTCGTCAATTACCCGATACCGATAATCTACAGGACAACTTTGAGCATTTTAAAGGCAAGTTAGGGAAAGCTGTAATATAACATGAAGGTCGTTCTTACACGACTCGCAAGAGATTGAAGAAAAACAAGCATATCTGAATGCCCGATGCGTAATAGGTCAGGCAACTTGCAAACCAAGGCAAGTTTTTATAAAATTTCTGAACCACAGCCCCCCGGAATAGAGCAATCCAAAATGTAGTTTGAACTATCCAGGTGTGAATCTAAAACAATCATCAGCCTTAAAACTGTTGAGTTACACTTGATTGGAAAGAAGTAAATGCGAAGTCAAAAAATTCCTCAATATAATACTCAAAAGGTCGGTCTGTATAGATTTAAGAACATTGACTTTAAATTGACAACAGTTCCCTGTAAAACTGAAAATTAGTGGCCGCTTCTCCACTAAATAACATGGGCTGTGGTGTTAATGCCACTCTTGCCGCTAGCAAAGGCGCTGAAACAATGTTAGGCAGAAAAGTTCCGCAGCAACAAAATTTGTTGTGTTTGGAAACGAAAAGAAGAAACTATATCAAAAGTCAAACGACAAGAATCATTCGCCGCAAGGAACCGGTTAGGCTGAGAATTATCACTGTCGGTAGGAGTATCTCAAACAAAATGATGAGTTGGATATTGATGCTCATATCCGTTGTAATCATAGTAAAGCCTTTCCCCTTTGGAAATATCACGACAGGCGACCAGTAAGACACGGCACTCACCATTCACATTGTACCTGACACATTTTAGGTTCTGCTTCCTCCTACCCTCCCTGCAACAAATCCGTATTTTTCAAGTACAGCAAGTTTTCATGTCCTCATTTTGTAAAGCGTAATAAAAATCTAAGCAATCAAAACTAATAAATAATATTGGTCCACCAGGATCCTCAATCCAAGAATTCTGGTAACATTAACAAAGATGATGTGCATTTCTAGATGCACACTAACAAATGAAGATGCAAACCTACAAGGTTGCTTATGGAAACAAGAAATACTGCCCCCTAGCAGAACTTTCATAGTAATAAAGTAGTCAAAAAATGAACTTACGGAGAATGATTGTTGATGCCATTTATGAAGCGGGCGATGTTCCCACGTTTATCTGGACAAATAACAAGACTGTCGGAGGTGTTTGTTGCCAGAAGGAGGGTCATCATACTGTCACAATCATCATCTTCCCGGTTCCTAATGTAATCCACATCACCCGTGTATTCTGTGATAAATGTCATCTCCTTTATGAAGCCATCAGCCGCTACTGTGAAGCTGTAATTACAACTATTATTATTCAGTTTGCACCTGGCAACAGATAAAATTACAATGCTAGCCCAAGACTGAACGTTACCCTTCAAGTGAATCAAAGACCACAACCAGGGGAGGACATTCTCCTCTCTTACACATGGTTCTGCAAATTTCCAATGCTTCTCCGTCTTCTTTAGAAAGGACCTAAGAAAAGGTAAGATGTAGAATATCAAACACCTATACATCTGTACCTGTATAACATCAAGATTTCCTGTCATAAAAAATACCTGCATGCCACCATCCTCTAGAGTTGCCCGATTAGCTGTTCTTGGTGCCATTCCAGGCATGTACGTTAGGTCATTGCTAAATTCCATGTGCAAACTTGTTAATGCAGTGGCCAGGGAACCCATTTGTTCCAGCCTCCGGGCAGGATCTTCAGTTGGATTAAATGGCAATAATCTCCTTCTCTTCTTTTGCATAACCAATGAACGCCTTTTACGTCTCTTACAATCTAAAAGCAATGATACACTATATGAGACAACATGGATGATGACTCAAAAACAGATGCATAACATGTGCAAGGCAACAGGAGGTGCATTAAGATAATCTGTGTTCATGCAACTATTAACACAGAAATGAATTTACATGATACAGGGGTAGTAGTTCAAAGGAATTACAACATTATAAGTCATATTCGCTTCATGTTCTACTTTTGAATAGATAAGAAAACGTGAAACAAGAAGAAAAAGAAAAAGCAATGTTGTATGTATCTGTTCACTTACACATGCTCTTTTAAACAATAGTAAAACATAACTTTAGGAGATTCAAAATGTATTGCAAGGTGGGCTTCAATAAAGTTAGCATGTGCAGCAGCCGTAAAGTATTATATGACTAGAGGAACAACATGAAAACTAAAGAAAGAGGAAACAAGAGCCAATTAATTTTCACAGAGGATACATACACAAAATATTAAAAAGAAAATTTCAGACCTCTTACTATTTATTTAGATTAACCGGCTTAACTTCCAAACACAAGGAATTTTCTGAAATATTGAAAATGCATTAGTCAAAAATGAAGAGAACGATGGCATAAGCTTTATAGGCAAGCAGAAACTGAGGTCTAACATATATTAGTCTAGTCATAATATCCTTCTTTAGTGAATCACATTTCTTGTAGGCCTTTGGCACAGCACTGGGGAATTGTAGCTTAATATTCTTATTCAGTACCAACAGCATTGCTCAAAATTTTCATGTACATAAAGATTCCATACTGTAACCTCAACGAATCTCACAATATGTGACATCATGTTACCATGCTAAGGTTGGATGAATAAACACACATGGGAGTAGCTTATTCAATTTGACTTCAGTGTTGGAGACAAGGTTCTAGGAAAGGCCCCCATGAAGGTGAACCACGAACATACTTAAACTTCAACCGCCTCATGGAGTTTTTGTGCGATATCTTTTGGGTCAAGAACCATGGTTCTGTCTCCCTGTCACTCGTTATATGATGAATCTCATAAAGACAAGCAAGGGAGCAATGCAAGTTGATTATATAATTTTACTTGAGGATAGTAAAATACATTTTACCATGGAAAAGACCCATGGAATCTACTTCAGTCTTCAACAAATGATAAATGTTTTGGGACAAAGTCCACAATTTTTGGGGGTTTCAGCATCACGTGAATAGGTCATTGTCATGACAGACAACAAAAGAGGGACAGGAGATTGATAGGAAAAAGGTATGTTTAAGCTAGTTGAACGCAATGCAAAGCAGTTTGGATATCAGTTGCAGCAAATACGGAAGCAAAAACAAAATCTAGTACTTATGTCGGGAAAGAAAATCCCTGTGCAAGGGAAGTATGCATCAGAAATAATTCCAAACTTTATTGTCCACAAACCATCTGCTGGCAGAAAGTCATCTCCTTCTGAGAGCTGGAAAGGGAAAAGATGAATTTGCCGGAAGTGTTTCCTTATACCACTAAGAGATAGACTATAAAAAGAGAAGAATATTTGCTGCTCCAAGCAGTGCGTCAACCAAATTTGAATAGGAGTTAGTTCCATTGATTGGTATGTTTTAGATTTAAAAAAAGCACAGCTAATTCATGACAAAGTATTAGAACTAGCAAGTAAGGATGACTATAAACTATTCTCGACAGCTCTTAATGGGCATAAATTATAAATATAGCATAAGAAATTTTCAGAGAAAACCTGAGGCAGACGGGTCAGTCCAGCATCCTATATTTCGGAAATTGAGGATAAGAGATTATCTCTATTAGTCTTTCTCTTTCTTTTTGTTCCCTTGAAGAGTAGGATACTTAACCAATGTCAAGGTTCAGAAAGAGCGAACAAGTGAGAGACTGCAAGCGGTCTGAAATCTGGTCCTCGGAAAATTGAAACTTGGGCAGAAAAATCAAGTAATGACATTATCTACATGAAGATAACACCATTAAGGGCTAATGCATGAAGCTAAGGACAAATACTCAGTTAGCTGTACGTTTTTATCATAGTTGTCAAGGCGGACGCCTAGGCGGCGCCTAGGCGCTGCTTAAGCGCTAAGGCGCTTCTAGCCGCTTTAAAACACCCCGCCTTTTTAAGAGTAGAAAAGGAGCCCCAAGGCGCCGCTAAGGCTGCCAAGGCGCACGCCAGGGGCGCTTGGCGCTCCTAGACTCATTTAGACAGCAGATTCAGGTTGGTTTCCAAGGCTGAGTCCAGCCCGATTTTAGGAAACATCTTATTACCTGAATATCATTTAAGTAAATGTTATAATTTGTTGTTTCATTTACTTAAGATATTACATGTAAATAAAAATACCCCCCATTTGAATCTAATAAAAATATCAAAAAATCATATCTCTTACAAAAAAAAAAGTCAACTCTCCCATCGAAGATGAAAATCACGATTTTCGATGATTTTAACCAAATGCTACTTTTAATTTCTCATAATTTGACCTATCTAAAATTTTGATAATTCAAATAAACCATATGGAACACTAAAAATCTAAAGTTCGGCAAAAAAAGTCAAACGTATATGTGACTTCTCCAAGGGAGCCACTCTCCTACTGACTAGGGGTGTTCACTATATGGTCCAAACCGAAAAAACCGAACCGACCGGTTCGGTTTCAGAATGGGAACCGAATGAACCGAATATATATAATATATATATATATATATATATATATATATATATAATGTAATTAAACAACAAGCGTCGGTAGCGCAGTGGAAGAAGCCTTCCATGGCGCGGCGCGCGCGGATGGCGCGAGTTCAAAACTCGCTGGCGCCTGCAAAATCCCACTTTTTACCTATTTTTTTCCAAGAAAATGCCACATTTCGCCCAGAAAATGCCAACGAATCTGAATTCGGTTTGAACCGAACCGACTAATGGAGGAATTCGGTTCGTTCGGTTCCCCAAAGGTTCGGTTCGGTTTCCCCAATTTTTGGGGAAACCGAATTGAACCGTTGTACACCCCTAATTACTGACAACACTTAGTCTGCTTGAGATCTCTCAGGATTTGGTCAAACTTAAACTATCATCACCCAAACATATGAGACTTGTCATTTTCTAGTTTCTTTTCAATTTTTAGACATATTGTGGGATTATGTAATGAACTCATTTAGTTTTTACTTGTTTTAAGTGTGTTAAGATATTGTACTTCTTATTTTTATTTAACTATTTACATGTATGTATATTTACTGGTTTGTTTTAAAAGTTAGAAATTAGTTTTCTGATGATAGAATGAATTTGCACTTTTTGTTCTTATTTAGTGTGCTTATTTATTGAAGATGTCATTTAGATTTTTTATGACTTTATGATATATAATGTGAGTTTGTTTACTTGTAGTTTAAATTTTGTTGCTTCATATAATTTTGACCTTTTTGTTGTGACATTTTATTTTTTGCAAGTATTTTTTTTGTGATACATAGCTATTATATATATTTCTCAAATTTATGTATTATTTTAATAATATATCTGCCATATTATGATATGTCGTTGTCTTTATGTCTGTCATATTATGATATATTTTTTATTGAATTTTCATCATTATAATATATATATATATAATAGATACATAAATATCATGTAAGAGGGACACTTGAAAACAACTTATATTTGGTTCCGTCCTAAACGCCTAGGCACCGCTTAGGCGGGCGTCTAAACGCTTAGGCGATCCGAGACCCCAACTACATCTTGGTCGCCTTGACGTCTTGACAACTATGATTTTTATGCATTTTGCCCTTCTGCATGCAACTTCTATCAGAAAGCTGTCATAATCCCATCCCATCTAATAAGAGCATCTATCTCCACCGTCCATAAGAAAATGATACCCGCTACAACAGTATCATGTGACATCATCACCAGAACAACAACTAAATAAAAGCAGAGAGAGATAGGCATCAACAGAGACAACAGTATCACAGATAGCACAGTCGAACATGAGATTGGAACTTGTTAAATAAATACAAGACTTACTCATTTACCTTGGAGGAGCATGCATTTCCTGTCTCCAGCATCCGAAGAACACTTCTGTATCCGGAAGAAATCCAAAATCTTCGTCTGCAGAAGCGGGAATTCTGACAGCCCCCAATGATATCTCATCATGAGGAGGTATTGTACAAAAAAAGACATGAAGAAGAAGAAGAAGAAGAGTCAAAACACTACGGAAGAAAACCAAAGAGACCCACCCCTGAAATGCCTATCGCCGGCGCAGCTAGGGCAGAACCACGGCCCGTCGGAACCCTAACCACGATCGGACGGAGGCAGTAGAGGTGGTACCCCCGGTCGCAGCGGTCGCACAGGAGAATCTCCTCGTCCCCCTCCCCAGACCGACACTCCTCGCACCGAACATCGCCGTAGTAGTCCCCCGTGACGGGGGGCACGCTCTTCGCCGCCAGCATTACCTCTACCAGGGACCGGTACTTGGTCGCCTCCGACGGCCTCGGCGCCTTGGTCCTCTTCCTGACGGTGCAGTTGGCGGGGAATGGCTCCGGCGCCGCCGCCGCCGGATCCGATGGCGGCATCGCCCAGCAGAGGCAGAAAGGCGCCCCCGGGGGCAGTCGCACCCTGATCTGGCCGGAGGGTGGAGGTGGTGGTGCGTGCCGCCCCTGGCCTTCGAAGCTCCTTAGGAGCAGACGGCTGGCAGAGGCGGAGCTCCCCCGCGGAGAGAACAGAGAGAGAGAGAGAGAGGGAGAGAGAGGTGGTCTAGTGTCTCCGTGAGCGGAGATGACGTGGGCAAAGATCGGTTGGTCTTCGCTAAACTGCGCCATCAACGTAAAGATCAAAGATCTCAGCCGTCCATATCCCCAATCATATCCTCTTGTCAGTGGGACGACCGGGAAGAAGAGTGTAAGCTGTTTATTTATAAGATAGATCTCTTATAGATTCTTATAGATTCACCTATGATAGTTTCAATGTGTTATGACATATTATTTTATGAGTTCAAGTTAAGTTTTGTGAGTCCAATCTAATTATTTATAGGTCTAACTTAAAATTTTGTAAATCTTTTATAATTGAAATGTAAATGTAATCTTGTACTAAGTATTTCTTTTATATATATATATATATATATTACACCTTTTAAACTTTCTATTTATATATATTCAATCTAATGTACTCTACGATAATGAATACATAAAGTTGAATATAGTAAAATGAAAAATTAAATAATTTTTAAAATTATTCATTCCTCGAAAATCATATAAATGTTGTCCCTCGTGAATGATCAAAGATTAATTTGCTAGCACCAACCAATTCTTGACCCCAATTTTGCCAAACTGTCACATCATATGATTTAACAAGGAGCATTGAGTCGGCACTCGATGAAGAAGGAGGTTGAGCTCACACGTTGTTAAAATCTAGTGTCAAAAAAATATTTAAAAGATATTTTTTTACGTCTAAATGCTGATAATATATCTCTACTAGGCTTATATATAGAGATATATATTATATGCTGATAATATATCTCTACTAGGTGATCTTCTTGGGACGGATCCAGTCTCTGAAGTCCAGTCTTTCTACCCTAGGTTTCTCAGCAGCCGCCTCAGCTTGGTGGGGAGGGGGTTTCCTTCACTTTTGAGAGAAGCTCCCTCCCCCTGCCTTTGTCATCGTTCGTGGACGGTGCTCCTTCTGACGGCTTGGCCATTGTTTGATTGAATTGAGATCCTCTCAGTATCTTTAATGAGAGAACTAAGTCAGTGTGAGAGGGGTTTTTTTGTGTTCACACCCAAAGGTGGAGTGGAGTTGTCCCCTCTCACATTGACTGAGTTCCCTCAGTAAAGGTACTAAGAGGATCTCAATTCTGTTTGATTCCCCACTTTGGTGGGAGTTTATGTTACTCTGTCAAGGGGTCTTCCTCCTCTTCGCGGAGGTTATCTTTCTCCAGTGACCCAGCGATCCTACCATCCTTCTCCGGTTGTTGGAGATCGGCGTAGTATGTAGTTGGTGTTTCTGTGTCTTGTTTGTTTTGTTCGTTGTGCAGGTATGTTGTTTGTTAGTTTTGGTATCTTACGATCCAGTGGAGGACTTGACGAAGTCGATACTCGTCGCCCCTGTTCTGCTCCTTCGGCTCGGCATTCTTCCTGACGAGTTCGTATTCACGCCCTCCTGTTTGAGATTTGTAGTCGTAGTTCGCATCTCTTCGTCACCGGACTTAGGCGAGCTCCTCCGCGGTGTTCAAGTGGCCTATTGGTTTGCTTCCTCCTGCTGCCCCTCCATCGACGTTTGCCGACGGGAAGTTACGACAATTATGTGTGTCTTATGATTATTACTGCAAATCTCACATAATAGTACCCTTGTTGCGCCCCATTTCTCCCCTTCCTCGATCGGAGTCTGGTGGTTTCCCTTGGTTGGACAATCGCCGACGACGTCCGACTGACTTCTATGTACTGATCGTCTGGTCTTTCTATTGGGTTGGGATTTGTTTCTCCATGTTTGGACCTTTGGTTCCAGGCTGACGTGTTTGGGTCTTCTCCGACAATGTTCGCCATTTCCTTTTGACAGGGTTCAGCGCCCTTTGTTTTCCTCTGTACCACCTTTCGTGTGAATGAAGTAATAGTTTCTATTGTCAGAAAAAAAAAAATATATATATATATATATATATATCTACTAGGCAAAAATCATGGTCATGCATGCCCTCCAAGTATACTTTATAGGAGTATGATGAGCTCATAGATCAAATGGGCATACACGGATTTCCTTATACTCTTTGTAGTATATTTTAAGGGGATAAGAAGCCAAAATACATAACTACAATTGTTTAATATATTTTTGATAATTATAAAAAACAATTAGAGGTCCATAAATAAAAATCACATGTTGATTAGGTACATATATATAGAATATATATATATATATGCACTTATAGCTGGTGTGGCACCACTGTGATGCATCGTGTTTAGAATTTCACAATCTTTGACATGATTTGATATAATGATTATTCATCTCTTATTCTATGTACAACAATATCTAGGTATAAAAGACAAACCATCTAGAACGGAGTGGAGATGTGTTGAAGGAGATCGTCAAAAAAATATTGATATTAGCAATTGAAACCTCTAACGACTTCGCTTTGCTCCAAGTTGAGGGTGATCATGTTCAATGTTGGTGTTTACATGGCTCAAGAAGTGCCAACTGCTAATACCCCTCCATCCTCTTCGTCTATGCAGGATGGGTAGTTGATGATCAAAGCATTTTTTGTGGACTATCTTGTAGGCAATATTTTTTGAGAAGGTGATTGCTTCCACCACCACCTATGGGATTCCTCCGGTGAAAATGTCATCGCTTAAGCCTTTTTCTAATCCTAATTAGGGTATGGCGGAAATAGCATGTGCAAACATTCTTCCTTAGCTAGGATTGATCCGTCAATACAAGATCTAGATCCTCTAGATTCCACGATGGTGGTTGTTGCCACCATGAGCCCTCGCGCCACCAAGGATTTGCTCCTCTCCAACTCCACTAGATCTTGCAATGATTTCAGGTTGGAATGCTCCGTTTGGAAGATTCACCTACCTCTAATCTTCTCAACGATTGCATAGTATGTAACGTCGCGTGTTTTTCGGATCTCCGTGGATCCAAGTTTAGTGGGTTTGGTGGCCAATGTATGGCCCATTAGTGCGTGTTCCAGGTGTTGCGCGTGTTGTGAGGCTTGGTGGGCCGGCCATTGGGCCCAAAGCGCTCACAGGTTTTCTGCCTGTGAACGCGACAGGGGTATGCGTCGCGTTCTGAATGCGATAGCCCTGGTAGTCGTGTTCCTGTTGCCGCCGTTGAGCGTCGACGTCTGCATGCGCTCAAGTGTCGTGCGCTGGGTGCCCTGCTGATGTCAGGAGTAGGAAGGCGACGGCCTCCCACGTCGCGTTCAGGTTTGGCAACACCAATAGCCAAACCATTTCATGCTCACAACAATTGAGTTTAAACTGTAATTAAATATAAACACATTAACTATTCACAACCTCGGAAAGTAAGAAGAAGCAACAGGACTAGCTCCACACCACTAGTCCACTCAACAACAGTAACGCCTAGGCCTCAAGCCTCACAGGCAAACAGTCACAATCAATCATTTAAGCCATAAGCCGCACAAGCAAATCACTACCTAGGCTATAAGCTTCACAGGCGAGTCTCAAGTACGTGGGTAACAGGACTGCTAACCAAAAATTGGCCCTTTATACCCCAAACCACAATATGTCGAAAGCCACATACAGAATGGCAGGGTTGGCTACAACGGCCAATCCTTCACACACGGAAATCATATACAGAATCTTACTCGAGGAAGGTACAATAAAGCATATTGAGTGGAGGGTCATACCACATGACCTCCACGAAACACAGTTCCACGTCAACACCAGAAAAGGCTGGTATACGACGTACCACTACAAATCATTACCCATACAGGGTACAGGTACCTATTACCATAAGGTACCAGCACGGAAACCACAAGTAAACCAGTGCCGTAACAGGGCACACCATAGCGAGCTAAACCACATTTGTGGTGAGTCAATACTCACCATCCATAACTGAAACTGTGCCACCACTCGGGCACACCATGTAACGCCCCGACGCGGAATATCGGAGCGGGATTACAGTTATT